>PVKH010000200.1:0-44203 GCA_004027955.1 Chaetophractus vellerosus
CTTCCCCCCCGTTGCGGTGACGCGCCGAGACTTGGTCACTGTGCAGGCGCGGCTTTCCCCGCTTGTGGGCGGCTTCTGCTTCTATTCACGGCTGCGTTCCATTTGCGGGCGACCTGCCCTGCCTGTGGCGGCTTTTGCCCTGTCCGTGGCAGCTTTCTGCCCTGCCCACGGCGGCTCTGGCCTGCCCATGGCGGCTTGCCATTCTCAAGGCGGTCTGCCCGCTAGGAGAGGTCCCCGGGAACCGAACCCAGAGCCTCCCATGTGGTATGCCGGTGCCCTATCCACTGGGCTATCGAGCCGGCCCCTATTTCTCTCTTAACTGTTGTTTTTTTTCCCACAGTTCTTTGATATTAGGATTAACTTATTCTGTCTTTAAAATTGTCCAACTTAAGTTATCACAATCAGGCTAGCGAATCACTAATGGGGCACAGTTTTTCTCCCACAAATTCCCATTAAGAGAGACCTAAAAGCAGTTTTTCTTCATGCAATTTCCAGACTGGCTAACAGATGGCACTCATCAGTGCACCTTTCTACAGAGGTGTTTCATTTAATCTCTGCTCTCCCTTTGTTTTGGTCTGGCCAGAGCCGAGATTCGAAGCAGGCTTTGCTGGTGGAATTCACTGAAAAGAAGTCCCTGACCACTACTTCTTTTTCCCTTGTAACTGCTGACAGGGAGGAAGGTGTTTGTTCCCCTCTCATTTGGCTGCACTTAGTAAGGGGTTTTATCCCAACTTAATATCTTGGGGGTCAGGGATGGGAGCCCTTTCTAGCCACCCCAGGGGTTGGTAACTTAATTTTTTTTTTGTTTGGCTTCTTCTTCTCTCCGTCCCTCACCCTCAGGAGAGTTGTATAACACTGTCCCGGTCTCCTGACCCTCAAAGCAGGTCCCTTGGACAGCTTTTGGCCACTGTTTTTGTGAGAGAGTTGAGCCCTGCCTGCCTACCCTGACTTCCCAGAAGTCCGCGTTATAGTTTTAATATGAACATACACATTTCTGTTATACTAAAACAAGTTGATGAAATTAACAATTTACTTAAATGTGAAACTATGGTTCATCCATATAATGTGACACCATGCAACCATTAAAATTATACTGCTGAATAATATTAAATGCAATGGACAACTACTCAAAATACATTAGTAAGATAGGGAATAGACGTACATGAAAGATGATCTTTCACAAAGTAAAACTATATGTATTCATAGTAAAATATCCTAGAAATCTAGCGTTAAATTGCAACACTAATTAATACTGGGTAAGAGAGCCACAAATGTTTTTATTTTCCATTTGCTTATATTATTTCATATTTAATGTAAGAAAAATATTCCTATTTTTATAATAACAATATATTTTCTTTTAGTTTTAAATTTTCTGGATCCTTAGCTATTAAAAATACTGGCAATCCAAAATAATGTTCATAGGTAGTTAGCATTTTTGTACACTCCATTTTGGGCTCATTTAAAATGAATAAAAGTAGATGGCAAGTTGAGCCACATTTTTGACAACTCTTATTTTGCCACACTTCTATTGTACTCCTAGGACTACCAGGTAAAAAACATTCAACTGGGTGTTACACATGGGGAAAATAAATTTAAAATCTCAAAAATTCTCAAACAAGTATCTGGTAATATTTACCTTGGCAAGAATATCTGGAAATAGATTTATATGAATTATATATTCCCAATCTCATCCTCCTATTTCTTCCCACCATATTTTGGGTACTTCTGTACCATTGTGAATTCACAACAGAGGATAGATTCAAGTGATTATTCTCTAAATCCAAAAAACTCTTAATTTTATATTAAAAATCAATATGCTTTGAAATTGCTCCCATGAGCTATTGCCTACTAACTGTACCAGAAAGTTATGAAAGTATCAAACACTTTCTAAGTATGATGACTTAGCTATGTAACAATGACTATAACTGAAACAAGGTAAAATCCTTAAAATTAGAGTCCCATTTGAAATCAGCTTCCAGTTTGAGATCAATCATTTGGTAACTTATCCAAAAGCTACTTCTTCTTTTACACCCTTGACTTTCTAAAAAAGGTGTCCTCAATTTTTTCCAAGCCAGTTATTTTCCTGATCATCTCTGAGGACTGCCTTGCTTGCTGTTCAAAGTTTCAAAGAAGCCATGTTCACTAATATTCTCTTTCATAAAAGTAGAATTCACACAATGATTTTATATTACTATGAAAAGAACAAAAATACCAAATAACTAAAAGGAAAAACAGGTACTGTCTCTCAGAAGAAAGAAAGAATGTCTGGCCCAGCAAAATACTCCAAAGACTCACAGAATGTAAATTATTCATCATGGTCCTGATCTAATAAATTGATAAATACATGAAATATCACAAAATAATCTTATTTGATGGGCCAAAACAATAATATTTTATACATATCTATCAGAAATTAAAATGATTGAAATTTAAATTTAGCATTAGTCAAGTGTGGTGCTTTTTCTGCTCCTATGAACTAGAAAACAGCCAGCAGTTTTCAATAAGTCCCCAAATTTGTTTTTATTGAAAGAGTTTCAAGAGAAACTGTTAAAAGATCATGATGCTGTATGTTTATTCAAGCATGTATTTCAGGGTCTCTTTCTTAAGCTGTACCTCCAATCAACAATATAGATTTTAAACATAATTAAACCAAGCATTGTTTTACTTAACATAAAAAGTTGAGCAACTATGTCACTCCAAAATAAAAAAAAAAAAAAAAGCCTGCGAAGATGTGAAGTTGACATTTATGGTTTTTACATACAGTGGAATGATTTCTGGTTAAAATCGGATATGACCAGAATATTACATGAATGTTACCAAAGAGACCCAAGTAAACCAATAGCCTGGAAAAACTGGACTAGAAAAAGTTTCCATTGTAAAAACACAATATCTGTACCGACTAAAAGCACTAATAGAAATTATCATGTATAAAGGAGGAGCTTGAGGACAATAGAAATTTGAATAAAATATAATTTTTGTGTGTGTGCTGACAACATCAACAACATATATTAGAATTTTCTGACCTGACTCTATGACTCTGAAGGACCCCAAAACCATTAGGAAGTAATGGTTAATTTTACTCCCATATATCTCAGCTGTCAGTAGACTATTTGTTCACTCTGTCTCTAACAAAAGGATTCCCAGGAATACAGCTCTTCCAAATAAAAGGAGTTTTCAAGTCATAGCAGGCAGCAAACAAGAGAAAGTAAAAGAGCATATTACCAGAGAACTCTGGCTGTTACTAATCTATCTATGTCAACATTAAAAAGAATGCAGGCTATCAAGCAGCTTCAGCGGAAGTAATTATGAAATGGAAAAAGGCTGGGTATATTAATTTTTATAAACATAACCTGGATAAAACTGGCCCACTGGGTGGACAGTTTCCATACTGCTCTGAGTTTTCCTTTCTACTATCTTTCCCCAAAGTGCTTAAATAATTCCAGCCTTAAAAAAAAAAAAAAAAGGAAAAAATACCTGTGCTAGATGAATCTCCTTCCTTCCCTCCTTGACTTTCAACTTTAATTTTCTTCCCCTTCTAAATATATTGTCTTTATCCAAAATGTAGCTCTACTTCGTTTTCTAAATTAATATATTCCCAAGAGAATATATGTACAAAAATTTAAAAGTCAAATACTACTATTAAGTTCAGCTTATAACAAAAAGTAAGCTTCTTCCCCACCCCTCCACATTCCTGATTCCTGCCCCTTCCACTTCCTTTTAGATTGTCACACACACATTGACACTCCCCCCATAGTGGGAAAAATCAATATTCAGTATTACTATGATATAAATATACACTTCATGTGCATAATTACCTGTCCTTTGTTGCACAGTTTTTTCTTTAACTCTAGAGTTAACAATTGCCTTTTGAGGAGGCAGGGGTAATTTTTTTGTGTGTCTTCACTATTCAGCACCAGAAAAAAAAAAAAGAAACCCCACAAAACTACAAAACTTCCTTTATTCCTGTGCAACAGCTCAGGATAATACATGAGTTTCATGTGTGTTTGTTTCACTTAGGTACTTTCCTGAAGCCTCCTATCCTACGTTTTAAACTGGACTAGATATTCTCTAGACATTTTGAAGAGCTGTTGTCCTGAATTTCATTACTATTATGGGAATTCCCTCCCCTTCTCTCTGCTGGATCCCATTTCCTTGATTTGTTATATTCCTTCTACATTAATTCACTTGGTTTCATAGTGCACATCTCTAGTAGCTTTCTAAAACTGGATAGAGGGAAATTATTTTTAAGACACCGGATGTATAAAAACATATTTATCTACTTACACACGATTGATAATTTTAGTATAGAATTCTGGGTTGTAAATTATTTCCTCTCAGAACTTTAAAGACACTGCTTTCTTTGTTATAACCAAGAAATACAATGTCATTCAGATTTCCAAAATATTGATTATTTTTTCTGAAAGTTTACAAGTTCTTGTAATCTCTGGTGCTTTGGGATTTCCCAATAATGTGTCTTGGTAAAAGTTTTTTTCCCTTTCTTTTTTTGCTGTACATTTAATAAATCTTTCCTTTTCAATACTCACATATTCTAGTTTTAGGAACATTTCCTTATGTTATTTATTCGATCATTTTTCTTCCTTTGCCTCTGTGCTCTCATTTTCTGGACTTCTGTCATTTGGATGTTGGATCTCCTAGATTGAATAATCCTTTACTTTTAAATTTTTCTATATTTTCCACATTTAAAACTTTTCTACTTCTTTAGATTTCCCAAACCTTTCCTTGATAAACTTTTTACTGAATTTTAAAATGTTAACTATTGTATTTAATTTCCAAGAGCTCCTTTATGTCCTCTGAATGTTACCATTTTGGAACACTATTCTTGTGCATAGTTGCAATATCTTCTTTACATTACTTATACTATTTTTAAATTTTCCTTCTCCTTCCTATATTATCCCCATTTTATTATAATCCTATTGTTATTTGTTTGTATGCTTGTTTTAGTATCTATCTTTCATGATTGGTTCTGATTATTTAGGTAGTTAAGAGTACCTTTCTGTAAAGCTGATTGACATACTATGCCTTTGCATAAGGCTTATAAACTGGTGGATATCAATGTAGGTGGATAGAGTTGTAACCCAGTTCTCTGAGTAGGTGTTTTCAAATATCTGTTGGTATTTTCCTTGGTCCAAACAGTTTACTCATACAGTTTTTGCTTTTCCAAAAAAGTTTTTATTTCACCTTTATTTTTGAAGGGTACTTTCACTGGGTATAGAATATTGGGTTGACAAGCTATATTTTTTCCAGTATTTAAAAAAATGTCATACTTTGCTTAGTTTCTGAAAAAAAAGTTGTGCTGAAATCTTTATCTTTGTTCCTCTGCATATAATTCATCATTTTTAGCTGCCTTCAAGATTATCATTTACTATCTCACTTTCAATAATTTGAATATCATGAATCCAGGTGGCTTTTCTTAATATTTGTCCTATTTGGGAACCTCTGATCATCTTTCTTTCATTAGTTTTGGAAAGTTCTCAGATATATATTTTCTTTTTTTTCTTCTACAATATTTCTTTTCTTAGGAGTCCTAATTACACGTCCAACAGTTCTTAGAAACATGTAACATTGACACTATCAGAGTTTAGAAACTCTGCTCTGTATTTTCCCCCATCTGTTTCTCTTTGTATTTTGATTTGAGTAATTTCTGTTGACCTATCTTCAAGTTAACTGATTCTTTCTTTGATTAAGTCTACCAATTAGCCTACTAAAGGCCTTCTCTGTTCATCTCTATTACTTTGGGTTTTTTTTATTTCTAATATTGCTGTTTGACACTTTATTTTCTATATCTCTGATGAATCTCTCCTTGTAAATACACGCTGCCCATCTTTTCTACTACAGCCTTTAACATAATAATCATAGTTACTTTAAATTTTCTGCAATTCCAACATGTGTGTCAACTCTTGAATTTATTTCTTTGATGCCGTGTCTCTTGACAAAGCATTATTTTTCTGGCTTTCATGTGTGTCTTATAATTTTTTTATTACCTGCTTGACATTGTGGCTAGAATAGTAGGAAATGCAGTAAATAGTATCTGTGCCAGGTAATGGATATGACTTTTCTTCTAATGGACAATTGGTGTAGGGCAGAGGTTCTTAACCTTTTTTGTTCCACAGACCCCTTTGCCAGTCAGGTGAAAACCACAGACCTCTCACTAAGTCCACACTATACTGTGTATTATTTAATAAATATATCACACCCATACCAACATTTCCCCACAAGAAATTTTTTGAATTTTTAATTCAAGCTCATGTGCCCCTTGTTAAGAACCCCTGGTGTAGAGGGTTGGATCAATCTAAGTTCAGTTAAATTTATGATTCATTGTTGCTATGGTTGCCTTCACTGTATCAGTGGCTTCAAATTCCTCTAGAGTTAGCCTTGTGCTTAAGATGGTAGCTGGGGTGCCAAGGAGATTTTCTCAAAGTTCCTATTCCACCTTCAGCTTTCAGCATTCCCAGTGCTCCTTCACTTCCAGTGGGGCACTCCTCATGTTCTCACCCTCCTCCTGTGGTAGACTGCTGCCGCTTATTATTTAGTGTTTTCTGGTCTTGGTGGAGGGAATGTAGGGAGCAGAAGATATTCTTTGTTTTCCTGGTCCAGTTTCAGCCTTGAAGAGCTCCTGTTGCCTGGGTCTCAGGAGTGGGGTCCCTCCTCCCCATGGGAGCCAAACACTGCTTTATTGACACATCTTGTTCAGAAGTGAGTATCTTGCCCCTTTCTCAATCGTTAAAGGCTTCTTCCTTCCTCCATGCCTATAATACCAATCTCTCAACATACCCCACAATCTTTCTCATAAGCACCCAATGGAAGTCTGTGGAGAAGAACCTTTGTATCTGCAGCTCCTGGAGTTCTAAACTTCTCACTCAAGCCCATAATCAGTCTTTAACAATTCATAAAAACTTTTTTTGCTAAATTCTTTATATCACTTTTATGGTACCCAGTGTGTCATCCTCCCTGGTATACCACAGGTGAGTCAGTGCTTAGCTCCAAGGAGATTCAAGGAAAGCCTGTGTTTCCTTACATTGCAGGCTATTTGAATGACATCAACCTCAGATTTCCAAAGGGTTCTAGAAGCAAAACAAACAAGCAAACAAAATTATGATTTTGTAGTTTATCTGGCAGTTTCCTTGTTGTTTAGGTAGAAGTGATACTATTTTCAATATTCCACATTTTAGGCAGAAGTGAACCTAGCCATCCATACATCTGAATTAAATCACAACTGTGACCTGAAAGAAGACAGAAAATGGCTGTTTCTTGGTGAAAAATAGTAGTTTACTATCAATTTAATCTGATGGTGATTCCAATTATAACAGATGTAATCTTTTTCTTGGAACATATTATGAAAGCCCCTAAAAACTGACTAACAATGTGGAAAATGCTTTTCTTTTCTTTTTCTTTTATTTAAATTAAACTTAGAGTCTTCTGAGTCTTCTACACTAATTTTAAGTAACTATACTTACTAGGATAAACACACACACACACACACATATCTAGAAGGATTATGAACTAGTCTGGAGAGAATTAAAACAATTGAACTTCACTTCCATTTCCACACTTTAGTAGGCAGGTCAACTGTGGCAAGTCACTTAAACTGTCAGAATCGTAGTTTCCTCAAATAAAGATCAAATTGATGATGTACTTTAAGTACTATGAAATTTTTATAAAGCACTATACAAATGTGGTTCATTTTTTAAAAATGAGTTTTTATAGTCAAAGCTCATTAAAATGTTATATTACATCAAGAGTTCGAATTGATCCTCTAGGTTCTGTGATTATTTAAGTGAGTATATGGGTTATATTATCATTTAAAATTTTAATGAAAATTTCCTACTTTAATAGCTAAAGGGAAAGAATTCTGCATATATAGAGCTTAACAATTTAAGAAGTCCTAGTTAGCTATTACCAATAAGTGGATCTCAAAAGTACCCCTTGTTATAATAAATTTATATCACCTTCTTTACATGATAAAACCTAACCTACCACATGTAAAATTTCAAAACAATAAATACTATGTCTTACTTGTAATATAAAGGAACAATAAGAGGAGTGTAACTTATGACAAATTTTATATATTTATATATATTTATATATTTAGCTCTGACTCCATAACACTAGAAGACAAATCCCATAAATTTCTACAACTATCTTGATGATAACCATCCCTTGATTCATTTGGCTCTTTTGCAGATTTAAGAAAACTGTGATTATACAATAGTTTTAAGTGTAGACCAAAGTAACTTCTAATATGTAAACTGACCATATCCAAACTTGATCACATTCACATATGAGATTCTGTAGTGAATGAACAGATCCAGGTAAAATGTACCTTTAATTGAGTAAGGCACATATTATAGGGTTATACAAGTGTTTGTGAAAAAAATTCTTATAATAAATAACAGAATTGCCTTCTCTTTCATCAAAATTCTCTAATATTAACACTTTTTCCTAATCATTCCCTAGGGTCCTTTAGGACTATAGCCCACCGACTTCCAGCCAAGAAACCTCATCAATATTGCTCTGCATAAAAAGTTTCCATGGCTCAGATAGATGCTTTGGCTCTTTTTCACATTAGACTTTCAGTTCTGCTTCATCGCAAGGACACTCTATTTGACCTGTCTATTTGCCATGGAAGTGTATTTTAACAATATTTGCAAGACTGCAGCTGCAACCCTGCAGTCCCCCATCTGCCATCACACACCACACAGCCAATACTGTTACCAAGCAACACTCCCCTTGTTCTTAATGGGAGAAAACCAGATATAAGTGCTCTGTGATGGCAAAGCCTGTTGTGGATATTTTTCCTAAAATATGTAGTGGCTCCGCTAGAAGCAAAAACAAACAATAAAAGGATAAAATAGAAGTATAGTTTTATTATCTACTGATGACAATAACAGATGAAAGGGAATAAAATCACTCATCTATGAGCTAAGCTGCTTCTATCTGTAAGAGTAAGAGAAACCTACAAAGGATATTTCTGTCCATCTTTTTCATCAATCCTTAGGAAATAAGGGAAGTTGGAGTTTTGGAATACTCTTCTTACACATACCCAAATGTTAATTGTCATGTGCTTTTCATAAAAACAATGGTGAGAGTGATGTGGCTGAAAGATAGCAGTTTCTGAATCTGTACAATAAAGGGCAGAGTCTTGGGTGATTGCTCCACTGACCCTGAAAGGTCACCTAATTCATTTCCCTGACTCTAAGCACCCTGTCAGCTGTGTAGAGGATTCTCTCTTCTATCTTTAAGATATACACAATTTCCTTTGTCAAAGAAGAGACCAAAAATAATTATCGGAGGTTGCAAGATAAACTCTCTTCAATTAAATTACCTGAGTAGTTTAAGTTAAAGAAAATGGGGGTCCTAATATAACATCTCATGGTAATCCAGGTTTGTTCAAATCACTGAGGTATTTTAAGCAAATTCTGCACTTGCTAGCCTAATAACTCACTGTAATTTTTTAATTAAAAAACGTTAATTTACAAGTCGTTTTTAAAGTCTATTGCTCTATATTAATAAAGTTTCATTGTATCCTGGCTAACACTGACATTACTCTGCATCATGTTGCTAATAATAATATCATGGTTACAAGTCACATTTTTAAAGGCCTGTTATACTTTTAAAAATTCTTTTATCAAATAAGTAATATAGTTTCAAAGTTTAGTTATTAGGATATCTACTTTACCAACTGAACTGCTATTCACTTACTATTTTTCTAGATGTTAGCCCACACATGTGTTTAAAGATTTCCACAATATACCACACTGTGATTGCAATTAATAGCACTGAAATATGTCTGAATATGATTAAAAAGGGAAATGTTACATTATATATATGTTAACAGAATAAAAAAATGCATAAAACTACACTACATAATGAACTCTAAGTTAAACCATGGACTTTAATTAATGGTACAATTATAAAAACATGTTATCTTCAAGTATAATAAATGTTCGATACCAATGCAAGGTGTTGGTGGTGGGATGGTATATGGGAATCCTGTATTCTATGCATGATTGTTCTATAAACCCATAACTTTTCTTAAAAAGGGGGGGGGGGAAATTATGCAAGGTCCACGAATCACACTTTGGGAAATGATGACCTGATAAATATGTGTGAATGAATGCATTTTATTTAATCAATGTCAGTCAACAAATACTGGGTGCCTACTAGTACCACACACAGTAAATGACTCAGGCACTACCCTGCCCTCAGGAAGTAACATTCAAATGACAGCAAATAATCAAGTAACTGCCTGGAGAAGTGTCCCAGCAGGAAACAAATAGCATACTCAAAATAGGTAGTTGAGGAAAGATTAATTAAAGAAGGTTCTTTACAGTAGTGCAGGCAGGGTTAATGGAAGCACAGGGAAGGTGAGGCATCAAGTTACTAGCAACAGCAGGAGTCTTTTACCACCCCTAGGCATGTGTGGTAGTTTGAATCTTTTGTGGACCCCAGAAAATTATGTTCTTAAATTAATCCATCCCTGTGAGTGTGAACCTATTGTAGATGGGACCATTTGATTAGATTATTTCAGTTAAGGGCCATTTGATTAGATTACTTCAGTAAGGCATAGCCCAGGGTGGGTCTTAATGATCTTACTCAAGTCCTTTATAAGCAGAATGAATAGAGAGAGAGAGAGAAAAGGCCACAGGCACAGAGAGAACTCTCTAACCCCCAAAACAGAGAGAAAAGTCCCAGAAGTCAGAAGCTAAAATGAATGGAACCCAGAAGACAGAAAGCCAGGAGCAGAGAGAAAGACACAGGGCAGACAGCAAGCTGGAGGAAGGCTAACAGCAATGAGACCCAGGGGAGAAGGGAAACACAGCAGATGCCACCATTGTACCCTGCCATGTGACAGGCGCCCAGAGCATTGCATGATGTCTTGATTTGGACATTTTCCCAGCCTCAGAACTGTAAGCTTACAACCTAATAAATCCCAATTCTAAAAGCCAACCCATTTCTGGTATATTCCCTCGGCAGCCTATAGCAAACTAAAACAGCATGTTAAAAACAAAACAAAACAAAACAAAACAAAACAAACTTCCACAGAGAATCTCACATTGCTCAAATTGGTTGCATTGTGTTGAGCCCTAGCACAAACCCAGGCAGGCGAAAAGTCCAGAAGATTCCAGGTGTTTTGTTTCTGATCATCTGGACCTAGAATCCCCCTTATAATGCAAATTATAAAAAATAATCACATATTATAATGGAATTCTCTTGTAATATATGTGTATCTCAATATACACAATATATCAAAAGCCGGAGGTAAAGTTTCTGTGTACACCACCGCCATTCCTTATTCCAGTCACACTTCCCTTGGTTCCCAATATTCCTAAGTCATCTTACTCCATAAACTAGGAATAGCTCTGAACTTAACCACTGTACATTCATAGTCTGACTTATTTTGGGATTAATGGAATATTTAAATTTACTTCAGAGGAGTCATTGGGAGTGTGTGGTCAGGTGATATGTTCATGTGTATGAGCTTGCTGCCACATGGTACAAGTTTGTTATATTAAAGTCACATTTAAATTGGAATATAAATCCTTTTCAGCCAATCAAGTGATACTGACCATTGCTCTGAGTACCTAACTCAATGAGGTTTAGCTGGGCTTAAAACATCAACTTTCTGAGGTTTTGGAACCATACCTAGTTGATGCCTCCCAGGAAGGATGCTCCCATTTGGCCCTGGGAAAGAAGGTATAGCCTGAGTCATAGTCACTTCATCTTCCTTTTACAAGTCCACTCCTTCTTAATGTCCATGTTCAATTTCTAGTTTGTACCAAAATCCTTTGGTCAATTTCCAACTCTGAACCAACTCCTTGCAAAACTGCATGTTTGCCTCAAACTTCCATTGCCAGAGGTGTCCAATGTGGTATGTTCAGCATATCTAGACACTTATTTGTCAGCCAAACAAATGGCAAGAACCCAGATATGTTAAATTTCAATTTCCTAAATAAGTCTCAATATGAAAGTCATGGCTTTAGCTCATTAGATCTGAAGGCACTAGAGTACTTACAGAGCTGGTATTTTAAAAATCAGACTCATAACCTCTGCTAAGTGGGAGAACTGGGGGTGGTAGATTTTATAAAACCACCAGTCTATAACCAGAATGTTTGCCTCTTCATGAACATCTCCAAGCTGTTAGAGGATCTCTCTCACACAGTAGCTTCTCTCATACTCTAGCCTCCTTACACCATGAGAGGCAAAACATTTCAGCCAGACATTTGTCAGTGTCTTTGTAATACTCTTTATTCCCCTCAGTTTTGAAGGCCAAAAGCAAAAGGACTGAAAGAGGGTATAGTTCAGGACTCAAGGTCCCCACAATCTTGAAAAGATACAGCACAGCCTGGGAATGAAGGAAACCAAATAAAATTTAAATTCAGTTCTGGGAGGTGATGTATTGAGCCACAATGTTCCTTTGTGAGGGATAATAAAGAATTTGTCCTTAAAATCCACACTTAATGCACATAAATTCTGTCATGTTCAACATTTCAAAAAATGGTAACTGCTTATGTTCCAGGATTATAGATATAAAAAGATGAAGCAAAAAAAAAACCCTTTAGGACTACTTTTGGTGCTCAGGCCTCATCATTTTGGGACATGTGTTTAGTTAGTTTAATTGTTTGGTCACATAACAGTCTGGTTCAAAGCTCTCTGAATTCTGAGCTGAGAACTGAGAGCCCCATTATTATTTTGTTATTCTTTTGTGTATTAACCTCTGAAAAAATGTGAATAAAAAGAGAGTAGGATTTTTACAAGGATAAAAAGCTGCTATTACAATAGATTTATTTGGGGCTTTCCAAAATGAAACATGGAAGAACATATAAGAATCTAACAAGAATGGTTGTTTATAAGGAATGAAGTTGAAAGAGGTACAAGAGGCCAGGGATGACTGTGTCACTAATCTTAGTATATACCTTTTTATATAATTTTGATAATTTAAAACTATGCAATTATATTACCAATAAAGATGAAGAAAAATAGTGGATAAAGTTAGGAGAATAGTTGAAAATGAAGAAAATATGGAGATGATATGTGAATAACTAAAGTTTAAAAAATACTGCTTTGATACAAGCAATATCCCTACCTCCATTTTCCCTTTGGTAAAGCCAATGGATATTTTGCTTTTCCTTAAACTATTTATTTTGAAATAATTTCAAACTTACAGGGCAGTTGCAAAAATACTACAAAACCCATACATAGAACTTCCAGTGGATATTTTTCAGTGTTCATTTTACTTGACTTATTAGGGGAGTATCAACACATTTGACCATTCCTTCCTTGAAATGTTCTTTACCCTGACTGCCATGAGGCAATTTTCCTGTCTCCTTACCTCTCTAGCAGCTGCTTCCCAATCTCCCTTTCCCCTTAACCCAATACTTTCTGAGAACTCCATAGTAGGCTCTTCTCATTTACATTCCCCCCCCCCCCAAAGAAGTCTCCTTTACTCTCTTGGTTTGGATTGTCACAAATAAGCTTCTATTGTAAAACTGTATCACCAGACCAGACATAAATCTTTTGATATATATTTTTTTTCCAGGAAAAATATCTTATAGTTATTTGTATTCTCTAACTCACCAGTATAACATCAACTGCCTAGTAATGGATCCAAACATATTCTAGTTAATTATTTTATTTAAGACCAAGCCATCCTTCTTTATTTATAAGCCAAGAAAACAGAGCAACTAAAATAAGACTTTGAGGGGTCTGGGTAGTGGGTGGTGGGTGGCGGTAAATGTAAAACGGAACAAAAGACCTTTTTTTTTGCTTTTTGAACCAATCCTTAATGAGAATATCATTTAGGGTGACTTAAGAGCCACTCATTCACAGGGCCTTTTTGGGCTTACTAAATTAGAATCAATGGCTATAAACTTTAGAGTATATATTTTCAAATATTCTCCATGAATTTCTAGTACCGTAGTCAGGTTTATACACAGTGCTCTATGTATCTCTTCATTTAGCTAATATGGTCACTCCAATTATTCAGAACAAAAATCTATTCAAGTTCTGACCCACTAGCACTATCTAAGGCTCAATATGACAAGAAAAATGGATAATTATGGAGCAGGTAAGTGAAATTTAAGAATAGTTCCTCAATATGATTAATTTCTCTTTAGTATTATACTCAAAGGGTACAGGAAGAAGGAATCAAATGGATTCTGTTACACAGACTATTAATTAGAAAATTTTATAAGTAGAAGGGATAAAAATAAGTAAGGGAAGAACGGGGTTATTAACAAATGAGCTCAGAGAGGATAAAAAATAAATAAAACAGAAGGGTGACTTTCCAAGTTTTAGGGCTTGTGCAAGTTGTTTGTATTTATTTCTTTAATGTATCTAAAATTCATCTGATAGTTCTTTGTTGGGAAAATTCCTAGAATTCATGAAGCAGACTCAGATTGAACCCCTCTGCCATGACAATAATTTCTAATAACTCATCCTAGGAAGGTAGATTATTCCACATCTGCACTAAATGTAAAACAAACCACCAGCATTTGCTGTCACATTAAAAACAAAGCAGTTTCTACAAAACTATAGAATTGTATGAAGTATTCAATTACTATGGAGCTATTTTAAATTCTCTGAATTTTGCTTTCTTTTCTGTTATCTTTGCTTTTTCTCCAGAAAAAAAAGATCTTATACAACTAAAGTCTGTAGCATATCTAAAACAGCTGTGGTTGAATGATGTACTCTTTGAAATCCCCCAAATTATGTGATTGTGAAGACTGAATTTCTTGGGAACAAACAACAGCAAAGAGAAGGGAAGGGAAGGAGGGAAAGACTGAAAAAGAGAGGGGATAAAACTCAGCAGGAAAGCTGAACAGATTCCCTAATGAGGCTTTTGATTAAGTCATAAATTTCTCTTTTTCTTTTTTAAGTGAAGTCTCCAAACAATACTTATATCACGATAGAGATCAAAATTCAACAGTGTTTTAAAAGCAGTAAATCACACTTATAATTCAGTCAGTTCTTATAATAATTTGCTTTTATCTCACACATTTTAATGATGGAAGGTCTGATCATTTCTTTAATCTGCCCTGGCTTAATTACATAGCAAATGTTCAAATATAAATACTTCATTTATATTATGGCCTTTTCGAGACTCAATACTTTATGAATGTATTTTTTCTTAAGAGCTGTCACAAAAGCAAATAACTGCAAAATAAACATTGTACAAATATACATTTATGCAAATACATATTTGATTTTAAAAGATCAGTGATAAGTTTCAGGAGGTAAATTAATGTTATATGCAGCTGTAAATGCCATTAGTATTACTTCAGGCAAACTTGGCTGTCACCATGCAACTTCTGGGAATGCCATGCACTGTTCACAAACTGAAAACTATAGCAAAATCATATGGCAGGAAAAGCCTATTATTTTCTAAAAACTATCAGCCTGCAATGGTTAATAGGAATGCAACACTTCATTAACCTCAGGCCACTGTGAACTTCCATAGCTTGAAGTAACTAGTACTAAAAGGAAAATCAAAAGTCTGTTATGCTGCTCAAAGCATTCCAGTGTTATACTGACATTATCTTTGCAAGCTTTTAAGCTGGTGTGTTGATTTGTTGAGTGGAAGGGTGAATACCACATAAATCCCATGGCTAAAGACTTGGTACTGGATAATGAATTACTACAAGGCAATTAGCAAATTTACTAGACTTCTGTCATGCCAATTTAATTGTTTAGATGAGACATTCTTGTACCATTAAAGTTCTTTAGCACACAGATTCATAGATATCAAAGTGTGCTGATGATAAGAAAAGTCAGCCTTTGGAAAATGTAAGATGTACATGCAATTTTCACAAGTGTGAGAAATTAATATGTGCTAATAGTATGTGCAAGTGGAAGAAATATGATGGGTCTTGCCTTCTGAAAACTTATGAATTTTTAATGATGACACATTTATATACAACAGTTAAATCACAACACAAGATAGTAAATAACTGCTTAACATCCATCTTGAGTTGCTTTGTATTGATTTTTGTGATGCTTAAACAAACATTCGGCATATTATCCCTGGCATAAGGTAAGTAACAATAAGTGGAACCTAGAATAGGTGCAAATGTGTATGTGACAGAAACTAAACATAAATTTTTAAAGTATGTTCAGATTAAATGTGGGATGTGTTGTCAGGAAAGGCTTCCTAGAGGAGAGAGTATTTGAGCAGAAGGGCATTCTGAGTTAGAATGAGAAGAGGAAAAAAACAATAGAGATGCACGTATTAATTTGAAATGGAAGAGGGGGACATGAGGCAGAATTAAATGCAAAGGCCAGGCTTAGGAATGCGGATGTTTTCAAATAGGCTATGGGAGATCACCGAAGGTTATCGGCAAACATCACTTTTATGGAAGATTAACCTGCCTTTGGTGAGTCAGATGGGGAAGAGAAAACAAACATGTTAAAATGCTATCATAGCAATCCAGGAAAAATTGATGAGGCACTGAAGTTGGCTGTGAAGTAGTGGCAATAAAAACAGAAATTGGAGATGTTTCAAAGGAAGAATTAACAGGACTTAGAGACTTAACTCTGTCAAGAATGAAAGAGTGGGTAGAGTTAACAATAATTCTAAGGTTTCTAGCCTGGAGGTCTCAATAGAAAGGAGGAAGTTGGAAAATAGTGATATTTTATGTGGGGAGAGAAGTGGAAAATGGAGGGTAAGGTAATACCTTCTAATTATAAAATGTCCATTTACAGTTTTTACCATCCTTTTCCAAATATTTATTTGATAACAATTAGAGTGAGATGGGCAATGTAGGTATTATCCCCACTTAGCAGATTTAGAAATTGAGGTTCAAGGAGGAAAGGACAATCAGTGAAAGCTTAATATAATCCAAGAAAACAAGGCCATGTACTTCCTCTATCAAGGTTCTTTTCTCCAAAAATAATTATTTTAACACCACAACACATAAGTTATCAGGAGTTGGCCGTTTAAGTTGTAATAATTAACCTACTACCAGGCACTGTTCTAAATACTGGAAGGAGGTAGTGAACAAGATAAACATAGTCCCTGTCTTTATTTTATGGGGGAAAACAGACAAACACTAAACAAAGACAAAAAACAAACAACAAACAAAAAAAAACAAAAAACTGTTTCAGGTGTTAAGTGCTATAAAAAAAAAAAAAAGGTGGATGTGCTAGGAAGAAGAGGGCTAGTAATATTTGTACCTAGACCTGAATGACAGGAAGTTAGCCATGTGATGATCTGGAGGCAAAGGTTTTCAGGCGATATGTAGAGAAAGTATGACAGACTTAGGCAAATACAAACCTGGACCAGTGCAGGAAGACAAAAAAAGAACACTGCACAAAGGGAGGATACTGGCAGATGAAGTGGGAAGGCAAGCAGGGATCAGAGAACTAGAACCCGTAGGGCCTTATAGTTACTTATAGAGTAATCAGACAGGGACGGGCATTCTCATTGTTCTGATTTAATTAATAATAGCACTTTCTTTCACTCTCAAAAGTATTGTAATTTCAATGATAAATTAAATGGTCACACACTGCTTCCAGGCAATGCATGGTAAAGGCTTAGAATTAAATCCAAAATACAGTGGGAAACCATTGGAAGAGTCATGGTAGAATAATCAAATATGATCAATGATTGTATCCTAAAACATCATGCTTACCTAAAATTAGTTATCTATAAATGTTTATTCTAGCTGTTTTAACATTCCACTTCCTTAGACTAAACACTGTTTTGTGATTTTCCTCTTCAAATCTTTCCTATCTTTTAATATACCTATGAACTGCACTGCCTATAACTTCTAAAAAGCAGTCTATGTATTTTCTTAGAGGGTTTTCCAAAGCAATGTAATTCTATTTTTCCATGTGCCTACTGCCTAAAAAGAGTAGCTGTTGAGGCTTCCAAGTTTGATGAAGGTAGTAGAAATCTAAATTAGGGAAGATCCTGTGGTCTACACTGTGGACCACCACATAGAACAATGTGGCAAATGACTCACAAAGAAATTCTGGACTGAGCTGCCATCTCCTCAGGTTTAGCAATCCAGGTTGTTAAGAGCTATTGGGGATTGAATTATGTCACTTATAAAAGGCATATACAGGTCCCACCCCCGGGTCCTGTGTGTGAACCCATTTGTAAATAGGACCTTTGAAGGTATTTTAAGTTAAAATGTGCCCATAACGAAAGACGGTGGGCCTTAATTGAATATGACTGAAGTTCTTATAAACAAAGGAAATTGGACACAGAAGTTGAAGCCATAGGGAGCAGCCAGAAGCTGGAAGTTAACTGAACACAGAAGAGAAAGAAGACACCACCATGGGCATTTTCGTGTATTGGAAAACCAAGGAACCCCAAAGACTGCTGGCCAGACAGAATATACTGACCCCTGGAATAAGCAAGCCTTCCAGCTGTGAGCCAATAAATTCCTTTTGTATGGTATTTGTTTGAGCAGCCTAAGAAACTAAAACAGAGCGTCAATTCCACTCTCTCCTGCCATAATTTAAAAATAAAGTTAAGTCTAAGATTAGCCTTTCTATGAAGTTTTCTATATTGTTGTCAATTTTATCTAGTATTTTTATTTTTGGTCTTGAGAAACTATATTATAAGTTTAATGAGTTTTGCTGCAATATTTCTCTCATATACATCAATGAGAGTCCTCAGAATCAAATGTATTTGGAAAAAAAATTTAGATATACTTCCTCAGAGTGAGGTTAAAGTTCCACAGTCACATTATTCCAATTCCTCTGCTTTGTAGAATACTGATAAGCACATACTGGCATCTTATTTATAAAAACCATAACTCATTTATACTACCTTACTTCAGAATTGATTTTGTGAAGTCATTAATCATTGTGTTTGCTCTTCTTTCAATAATGAGATCCTTCACATCTATCTCAACATAAAGAAACCTAAACCATGAAAAATATTTTACTGGGAGACTCTCGTGAAAACAGAGGGGAGTATTCCCAACAACCCACTGAAAAGCAATGAGACAGCATCTATGAAGGCAGCATGGTTTATTATGTGCAAAGTTCATTCTGCAGGTTTAGTCAATAATGAGCTGGAAGGGGGAAAGCAAGCAGATAATTAGCAGGCTTTTGAACTTTTCCAGTGTAGAAATGACATGAGTGTGATACAGAGCAGGGGCAGCGACCAGAGAAGAGAGTGGAGGTAAAATAGATACTGCAGACTTAGAATTGATGGCTCTTGGCAATTGTTTGGACACAAAAGGTGAGGGAAGAGGAAAGACTCCAAGATTTTTGTCCTGAGTTCCTGACTGTTGGTAATGCCAATAGCTAAAATTGGGAACAGAGAAGAAAAATTAGGTTTTGGAAAGAAGATGAAGCACTGACAGGACACCCATGAAGAGATATTCGGTAGAAAGAAGGAAATATAATAATGATTTTATAATTCTGAGACATAAAATGCTAAAATATGTCTACTTCCTTTCCTGTTTCTAACACCCTTAGCTTGAGAATCAAAGAATGAAAGCCCAGCTAGCAAATTAGATATAACATAATACTTTCCAAATATAGGCCAAAAAAAACATGAATACTAAATCTTGTGAGCAAAAACTAACTATATTAATGTTGTAAACATTGAAAACTTTCAGTTCAACATGATCACTGTCACATTGATCTAAGTATTTTACTGGCGCAAGTATATTCCAATAAAGAGCAAAAAGAAAAAAAGATAATTGAAACATGAATTCCAGGGTCTACTCACCAGTAACCTGCTAAGCTTTGAAAGGAAGCTGAGTTTCTAGATTTTCAGAAAAGGAAATGAGTTTAATATCTTTAGTTTTTCTATTTACCAAATAATTAAGAACAATTAACCTATCTTTGTTTCTAAGCAAAGAGAGAGAATCTCACTTTATTTTTTAAAGAAGCAATGAAATAGCCGATTGTTTTTCATTAATAAAATGTGATACTTTAATTACACATCATTGCCAAATATATTCTGACACGTTTCCCAAAGAAATTTCTTATGTGTACTGCTACTTCTTCAAATGCCAACTCAAGCATGTAAAACAATTAAGGAAATTAAAACCTGTTGCAAAATTTAATAAACTCTGATACCTATAGCAATGATTCAATGCAGAATTTTCAGAAATACATTCAGCATCATCTTTTATAGAAAAAATACTGTTATATTTTTATGAACTGCTGTTGCTTTGAGTAATTTACAAATATTTAATTTGTAATTGTTCAAAGGAGATTTGACTTCTTTAAAGCAAAAAAATCAGGGCCAGTAAGATGACCCAGGTTGGTTCATACTAAAATTAGTCTTAGATGGGCAAATGAAACTTTTTGATGAAAACAGGGGGAAAAAAGGCCCATGCCAAAAGCACCTGGTCATCATAGTAACGCTAGGAAAACTCTGGTTCTGAAAGGAAAATTAATACTCAGGGTTTATAGGAAAGAGAACAACATTTTGAACATGAAGTGAACACAGGCAGGATAAACTCTCTATCGAGTTTTCTAGGTGGAGCTTAATAACAGTGCAGACGGCAGATTCAAAGCGAAGAATTATCCAGAGTTGATATCACTATTGAAGATCTGATCATCAGAGAAGAGCCAAACTAAAGAATCATTTTCAGCAAAGTCTCAAACTTCTCTTTCCAACTATGACAGCCCTGAAAGTGGCTATATGTGCTCTCTAAATCCTGGAATTCTATAGCAAGAGTTTGGACATTGATTTTCAAAACCACCAACTTTCACTGACCCATGTGATAGTGAATGCACTTTTAGCATCAGCTGATTAAGAGAATATATAATGATGAGAAAGTTATTATGAATTTGATAAATGTATAAATGCATTTCATTGAATGGGACTGCTTCTACAGATATTTGGAAAACAGTAATACTTATGTGAGTCATATATTATTAATTCAGCCTACAGTCAATAATGGGATATGAAGACTCTTAAAATTATCCACTACCCACATAAAGATTGAAAATCACTGGTATAGCTTCTCCCTAAAAATTTTTTTTTAAAAGGCAGAGATGATGTAAAGTAGTTTGTTGACTTTTACTCATTCCTTTTTGTCCTTTATACTATTGTGTTAAACAGGATCTTTCAGGATTAGTTGTATATGTAAATTATGAATTAATACTTTGTAATGAAGGGTGTAACAGACTGATATCTGAAAGTTATAAGCCTTTTTCTCCAGGGAATGGAACCATGAAAAAAGCTAACAGGCTACTGAAGGAAGAAAACGAGGTTCTTAAATCCTTAAGAAACAGCAAGAAAGCAGAATGGCATTCAGATGGGGCAGGGTCTACAAAGGAAAGGAAGCAAGGGCAGAAAGGTTTTAGTTTTGTTTAATAAGATACTCCAAACCAGAGGCCAGAAATTGGGTTATAAAATAGAATTAGTAAGAGTTGATGGGACAAGTCAAGCTCATAAATATATTACTCTGCTGTTAAAAGTTTTTTTGCACTGCCTAGAAGCATGGATTTTGAAATAGAAAAGATCTGGATTTTAACCCTCACTCTACCACTTACCATCTTTGAGCAACAGAGAAATTCTTTAATATCTCTAAATCTCCATTTCTACATCTCAGAACGTTGTGAGGATTAAATGATTAATGTATGACGAGTATTAGCACAATACCTGACATACAGAAGCCTGATAAGAAGTTTTTTATTGTTGTTATTGTATTGCCTAGTATTTCCCTGGCTCAATTTTCCAAAGGTCATTAATCAGTGGTAGGTCCAAGACAAAATCTTATGATGGTTAAACAGGTACCTAAAATTCAATACATCTGTAATGAAACTCACTATCTTCATACATACTTGCTTTTCCACGTACATTTCTTATTTTGAGGGATGGCAACACCATCCACAGGGTCTCTCCATTAAAAGCAACTAAGGAGACAATGACAATTAAATGCAATATATTAGCCTGGACTTGATCTAATAACAGAAAAGGAGCAAAAGGATGTTACTGGGACATATGAAAAAAACTGGAATATAGGCAAAGCTTTATATCAATGTTCAAATTCTTGAGCTTGATAACTATACTGCATAATGGCTACATACTGAATATGAATGTATACAACCTACTCTCAAGTGTTTAGATAGATGGATGATAGATAGATAGATAGATAGATAGATAGATAGATAGATAGATAGATAGATAGACAGACAGACAAAGATTAAAATGCTAGAGCAAACGTGGCAAAATGTTAAAATTGGTGGATCTGGGCATCTGGTGCAGGGGAGGTAGGGTATGTTAGCGTTCTCTCTAAAGGGTCTGTATTATTTTTGCAATTGTCCTCTAAGTTTGAAATTATTTCAATTTAAGAAAAATGCCATTAAAAATAATGCAGACAGAGGAGATGGTGACTTTAATATTTAACCCCCATATTACCGATAGAGGTAAATGTGACATAACTCATGCTGCCAACAACAGTATGGGTTACACAACACCTGAAGTGCTCTAACTGGATCCTTCCCTGCTTTCCTGAATTACTTCATTGTTGAAATCAACAAATCCAAGAGAGAGGTCAGCAATACAACCAAGACAAATAAAAAGCTATCGTTTACAAATACCACAATACATTCGACTCAGCAGCCACGCATGGTTGCAGGTCATTGTTTCTCTGAGAAGGAACAAGGAAAAATGACATTTTAAACATTAGGGAAGAGTTTTGGATGGCAGGGTCTGGAATACATGAGCGCTTGCTATTTAGCTGAGGATCCTTGGACATTTCTGACTGCTGTAATTTACTTAAAGATAATGGATTATTTAAAAACAAGGATTCCCAAACTGGTATGAAAAAGGAGGAGGTAGAAAGCAAGTAAACAGCAACTGATGTCCTCATAATCTGGAATCCATCACAGAGAATCCTCTGGCCTCAACCCAACCACTGCCCATTCAGGCCTCCATCTTTTCAATCTAAAAAAGTGTCTTACAAATGTGTGTGTTAAAAAAAAGAAGTGCTTCCTATGATGCTCCATAATCCGATGTTATTAAAAAGTAGAGTCCAGGGAACCAGCTGTGGCTCAATTGGTAGAGCCCTGGTTTACCACATGGGAGGTTCCCGGGGCCTCCTCGAGAAGGTAGGCCGCCTCGAGAAGGCAAGCTGCCACGAGCTGGCAAGCCGCCGGCGGCAGGGCAAGCCGCTGCGCGGTGAGCTGACTCGGCGGGATACTGCAGCAGGGGAAGACAAGCAGACATGGAAGAATGCAAAAAAAGCAATGAACACAGCAAGAACAAGCAGCAAGGGGGGGGATATATAAATTTTTTTTAAAAAGTAGAGTCCAAAATATTAGACAATGCAAGAGGTTATCAGATCTGCTTTTAGAAAAGACAGTATCTGAAACATTTGATAAAAATAATACCCAAACTTGATGTTTAGTGATGAGAATTCTACAGCCTCCTTTAGGATCCTGTTTCAGCATTTAATAACCCATTGATTCAGAAGCTATAATTAATTATTCTCTACTGCTACATTTTAAGCCTATTTTCTCCTTTTGATTTTTTATTAGATTATAATTAGTATGTGCCAATATAACAATATTTCATATACTTGAAGGAGTCAAAGGATGAGTCACCTCATATAATATTATAATTTCATAAGGACAAAATAAAGTCCCAAGACTTTTCATTTTTATTCTTAGGTCCTATTTTCTATTCTTTTTTTTTTTTTTTTTTTTTTTTTTTTTTTTTTTTTTTTTTTTTTTTTTTTTTTTTTTTTTTTTTTTTTTTTTTTTTTTTTTTTTTTTTTTTTTTTTTACCATTTTGGTTGCTCTTTTTCTGATTCCACTCAAATTTCGCCACATACTTTTAAACCAAATTTATTTCAGTAATAAAAATTGGATCAAACTATATTAAGCTCAAGCAATGCAAAAGATTGTTAATACCACCAATTTATTTACTGTACAGCCCTTTGCTTTTTAAACCATTTTCATATTTATTTTTCTCTTTTAGACTCATTAGAAACTTTCAAGTTAAAACCAGAAAATGGAGATTATATCCCTGGTCTTACAAATGAGACTGTAGGGGCATAATGCCCCTACTCTTTCTTTTAAACTTCAATTACTTATATATCTGGTAGAGGAGGCAGAAAGAAAAGAAAAAGTATGAGTGATCGTAAAGAGTGACAGTTAAGGTGGAAGAGAAGGAAGTAGAGGGAATTCATTTCAGGTGTCTCAATCTTTTTTAAAATAGTAGGTGAGAGTGATGGATAAAGTGTGGCTTTTAGGACTTGAGGAGAGAGGAAGCAGCTTAAACAGCCACTAGTGGAATGTGACCGGAAATTAACTACAAACAACTGAAAAGCCATAATTGCTTCATTTCCCCCTCATCTAGCCTAAGACTTCTTTTAGTTATTATCCTTATGAGTCAAAGCTTGAAACAGAGAGGCTTGAATTTACTTTTCCTCTCAGAAAAGTGGAATTTAAATCTTGGTCAAGCTAAAGAGTGATCCACTAAATCTTAGGTCTGAATTACTTTAAAATCTAAGAAAATTAGTGAACAAAGTCTTAGGTATTTAAGGACAGAATTGGGGAGTATTGTTAAGATGAAAAGTAGAATTAGGAGTAGAAAAAAATTGGCTTGGGACAGCCTGTGGGAGGTAGAAAGATAAATCCATCTTTAGAAATGATGTTTTAATAGTTTATTATTACAGGAGTACATTATTTATAAATTGTTAATTTGTTTGTGCTGTTACATATTACTGTCCAAAGTATTTAATTTTATAGAAAGTGAAAACAAGAATATTTATTGAAATGTGCCTGTTTTCTCAAGAAGCTAGAAGTAAGTTTCATCACGCTGCCTGTATTATCTAATGAGGCACCACTAATTACCTCTTAGCATACACATGCCTCAAGGTGAAAGAGAACCCAAGAGGAATTTGTCTCTCTAGAATTTAATTTGAAATTTCATTACCTGAAGTGATAGAAGTATCACAAAGGAATACAATACAATAGTTTTAAAGAAAGTAAAGATCTAATTTAGTAGTCTCATTTTTATACACATTACTATGATTGCACAATAATAAAATTTCCATGTCTCCAAGGTTTATAGTGCAAACATTTTAAAAATAGAGTTCTAAGTTAGTGAAATTGTGTAACAAATGGAATACCTAAAATCTTTCTCGAAGACGATTTTTCAGTGAAAATATACTTTTGTGTGTACCAGAAAAATAATGTCAAAATATGAATGATCTGCTAAAGGTCTAGGATGGTTTGGAATTTATTTCAACTAGTAGATGATGCTAAAACCACTTCTTTGGCAGCTTGATATCTTTTTTCTAGTCTTGATCATGAAAATAACAGTAGACAACTCATTAACTAAATTCAACATTAACAAGAAATTTTACTTCATTTATATCAAGACATCATGAGGTTCCCATTATTATGTACACGTACAGGCATGTTGAACACAAGATATATTTAGAGAACATTTAAGGAAAACTGATACACTGCCAACAATCCAAAACTTATATGAATCACTGTGCATGGTTTATTTTTCAAGACATCATAAATGAAGTGTGCCTTTACCGAAATTTGATATAAATTTGGGAAGACTAAAAATGACTAGACACCATCACACACAAATAAGATAATATGATAGCATTCCTAAATTCATTTTATGTAAAAAGTTCTCTAAATAGACATCTTCTCTGACTCTTCAAATAAAGGACATCAGTTTCAAAACGTAGTAGCACAAGTAGGAATTTCAAGTTTTTAAGGCAAAATTTCAGAAAGAGACCCATTTCACTGCATATGATGCAAATGTTTCACGGATTATCTAAACGCTGCTTCTTCCTTCTGCAGTCCTAACTAGAATCTTTTGTAAAAGCCATTATTTATGGTATAATATTAAAGTTAAATGCTTAGGCATTGGTATTTTGCATGCACAGCTAGACTGGGAACTCCCTGGGGGCAGCCAGAGCACTATTGACCATTCCCTTCCCTGACAGCCCAGGTGATACATGCTACCCACAATCTCAGCCATTCCCACACTCAGAAGCAGATGCAGCCAGAACCAGCTGGATGTTAAGACCCTGTCCTCATCAGTGAGTGAAGCCTAAATGAACAGCCTGTACATCCCTTTGTGACTTGCAATGCATTTCACCCTCTACCCATGTAAAGACTTAAAATGTCTATGTGAATATGAGTGGTCAGTGTCTCAAATTGGCCCTCCAGCCAGGTTTTGGCAGTCTCACTTAAAACAGTTTAAAGAAATAATGAATTCTTATAATACCTGTGATGGTTAGGCTAATGTGTCAACTCGGCCAGGTAATCGTGCCCAGTTGTTTGGTCCAGCAAGCACTGGGCTAATTGTAATACAAGGACAGTTATGGGTTTTAGTCATCAGTGAGTTTACTGCATAGATGGCTGATTACATCTACATCAACCAGGGAGACTGACATCAGCAATGGGTGATGTTTTATCCAATCAGTTGAATGCCTTAAAAAGGGAAGTGATTTCAGCATTCAGAGAGAATTTCCCAGCTTTTCTTCGGACCGCCAATGTCTCCCAGAAACTCATCAAGGACCTTCATCGGAGCCCCTGGTTTGCAGCCTGCCTGCGGAACTGGACTTGTGCACCCCCAGGGTCATGTGAGAGACTTATAAAACCTCACATTATTGACAGGTATCTCCTCTGTTTCCCTAGAGAACCCTGACTAATACAATACCCATTTAACAAGATATAATATTATTGATGTGCCATAAGTCACTTCACTTCAGAGTGTTTTGGTGCTCCTTAATGACATGACAATAAATACTCAATTATCCCCATTCTAGTAAAACAAGAGATTTTCAATCACAAGAAATTGCAAATAAAAGAATACTCAATGAAGCTTAGCTTTTGCGGTAGAAACATTACCAAATTTACATTCAGATTTTAGAATTACAAGTAGCTAAATGTAAATATTTTAGGAAGGCTACAAAAAAGCCGCACAAAAACTGGTAAAATATGAAAGCACATCATGCTTCTCAAATTTGCCAAATAATCCTACAATCATATTGTCAAAAATAAATAAAACGGTGAATGAAACAACACTGAGCTCTCTGGAAGACATTAAATTCTGCCAATACAAGTTTCCAGAAAAATAGCTGAAATCTTTTTTCTCTTGAGATTAAGAGTGGAAGTATTTTTCTTCCTATTTTTCTGCATGACAGTCTCCCCAGATTATAAACAGACACAGAACATCACATTTAAAAATTCTGTAGAAAAAATAATCAGCATTTTGAGAACAGTCTACTAATGTATGTCATGATCTCACTTGCAGCTGGTCTATTCTACACGCTCATTACTACCACGCTAACTTTAGTCATGCATTTCCCCCATTCCCATTCCCAACTGTTCACAGTTTTCCTTTAATTCCAGCATTTCCCAAACAGTGCTCTGCAAAACATTAGAGACCCAGTAGACTTCAAATGGATATTTCTGTCAAATAAGTTTGGAAAATATTGCATGGGATAGCTTCTCTCAGAAATCACCAAAATACAATTTTGGGCAAGAATATGAGGGTCCTTGAAAAACAGCTGTTTAAGAGGTAGATTTTACTCTGTAGACAATGTGAAAAGTGAAGAGGATTTTAAGCAAGGGAGAGATGATATTTCTGTTTCGTGAGAATGAAGAGGTTGCTGGGAAGATGGCTTTGGGGAAACCAATTAAGGAATCACTAAAACAATCATGCAAGACAGGCCAGGGATGAGGTAATACCTGTATAATTAGAGAAGAGAGAATATATTAAACCATTTCTGAGGAGAATGAAAAGTGTCTACTAAATATTGGATGTGGGTTGACGGAAGGGGAGAAATGAAGATGGCCTAGGCTTCCCATGGTCACTATTTTCTTAATAAAACAGGAGACAAGATAACCTGTGGGCAACAGGAAATGGTGCTGATGGCTGATAAGTGAAATAACTGCCCAACATCATCATTCATGGAACCGTTCCTGATACACCCAGCCAGTTTTATCTTTTCCTTCTCTGAGTCCCCTATAACTACTTTTTAACCTTCCTTGTGATAGGTTATAATCTGTGTTATATTATTATTACATATATATATATATATTTCTTACTTTCTTCTACTAGATTTTTAACTACTTAGTTGGGGGAAAGAGAGGGTTTTAGGTCTTATTTATTCTGTATAACCTTTCATAAAATATACCATACAGCAGGCATTTAAAATACCCTTCTTAAATTGAAGGTACAAGTAGATGTGTCTTTAAATATATATAACCATGTTTCAACATCCATCTTTCATTCCCTTGTTCCTCTATAGGTAAGTAAGGTGTTCCCCTATGCCCCAGCTGTAGCTTATAGATTTTCTCTTTGTTTTTGGTTTTCTTCTTTTTGAATGTGATGTGCCTAGATGTGATTTTTGTTTGGGGTTTTATTGTGGGTTGTTGTTGGATTTTTTGTTTGGTTTTTGTTTTAGACATTTATGCTGCTTAGTGTTCTCTGAGCTTCCTGGGTTTGTTGTACGTCCTTAATTTGGGGAAGTTCTTAGCCATTATCACTTCAAATATTTCTTCTGTTCTTCTTTTTTCTCTCCTTATGATAGTCCAAGTATACATATCCCATTTGTTACACCTTTTAAAATTGTCCCATGACTCCTGAATATTCCATTTACCCAAGTATTAAGTTTATTCTTCATAATTTTTTTTTTCATTTTGTTTTGGGAAATTTCTACTGAAATAACTTCAAGCTCATTTACTCTTTCCTCAGTCACATGAAATCTACTGAGGGCCTACTGAAGGCAGTCTTCATTTCTGTTACAGTGTTTTTTATTTCTAACATTTCCTTTTTATTCTTTGAGTTTTCATCTCTCTAAGTATAAAACCCATCTATCTTATCCTTGCATGTCTACTTTTTTTCCATTGGTAATCTTAACATATTAATCATAGTTCTTTTAAATGCCCTGATAATTTCAACATTTATGTCATATCTGAGTCTGGTTTTCTTGATTACTTTGTCTCTTCAGATTGTGTTATTTCCCTGCCTTTTGGCATGTCTTATACATTTTTGTTAAAAGCTAGTCAGTATGTATTGGGAAAGAGGAACCAACATGAATAGGCCTTTAGTGTGAGTATTTATACTCATCTGGCTTGGAATCGGGCTGTATTTAGAGTTTGCTATAGCTATAGGTGCCAAAGTACTCAAATTCCTTTAGTCTCCTTTTTTGTTTGTTTGTTCCCCCTCTTCACTTCTGGCTTCCCTAAGTACAGCTCTTTAGAGAGTGTGCACTGCAGTTCTTTCAGCTGTAATCCAGTTTTATACTGGAACCCTGTTGGTGTGATGGTAAAGTATGGTCCAGGGGGAGAGTTCTATATTCTTCTGATTGAATCTCAGTCTTTTAATGGGCCTATGTCTTGAACTGTGACC
This sequence comes from Chaetophractus vellerosus, assembly GCA_004027955.1. Classification (NCBI taxonomy): domain Eukaryota; kingdom Metazoa; phylum Chordata; class Mammalia; order Cingulata; family Chlamyphoridae; genus Chaetophractus; species Chaetophractus vellerosus. The sequence goes on from PVKH010000200.1 coordinate 29,336, forward strand.
TTTAAATGCTGTGTTTTGTACTGTTTTTATATAGCTTTCCCCTCACCTCAGTCTTTCATACTAGAGAGTAGGCTTTGTTATCGAGAAGGGTCTGAGTATATTTCACAATAATTATTAATCATCTCCTCCTGCCAGAGCCATGAGAGGCTCCTGGGTGGGGTTCCTGGAGCCCAAGAATATGTGCGGGTACCTCTAAGACTGAGACCCCCAGGAGTTTATAATTCTTAACTAGTACACACTTCAGTCTCCAGTAATCTGTCAAAATTGTCATTTAAGTGTTCCTACCAGTGAACGGCTTCAGTGGCTTCTGTTCCAGGCAAGTATCTGTGGCAAGTGGCTGTGACTCTCTAGAGCACCTGTCCCTCCAGATTTCAGGGCAGCAGTTCTCTGATGGGCCCAAGAAAAGTGACTAGTTTTCAATTTGTCTCACGTTTTCTTGTTTTAAGGATGGGAATGATGACTTCTAAGCTCTTTATTTTTTTGTTGGTTTTTTTTTTTATTATTACATATCTCCCCTCCCCCCTGTTGCGGGGACACGCCGAGGCCTGTCACTGCGCAGGCGCGGCTTTCCCCGCTTGTGGGAGGCTTCTGCTTCCATTCACAGCCGGCTCTTGCTTCAGTTCGCGGGTGGCTGACTGCGCTCCATTTGCAGGCAACATGCCCTGCCCGTGGCGGCTTTGCCCTGTCCGTGGCAGCTTTTTGCCCTGCCCACAGCGGCTCTGGCCCGCCCATGGCAGCTTGCCCTTCTCAAGGCGGTCTGCCCACTAGGAGAGGTCCCTGGGAACCGAATCCGGGGCCTCCCGTGTGGTATACCAGCGCCCTATCCACTGGGCTAGATGGCCAGCCCCTTCTAAGCTCTTTAAATGTCAAAGCTGAAACCAGAAATCTCAATATCTACTTTCCCTATTAACTCACACAAATCCCACTCTTTTAGATTTCTATTCTCAACAAAGGGGAAGGTAAGACAATGTCTGTGTATAGCAGATTGAAAGGTGCCAATGACTGATGATAATTTAAGTATACCTTGTATTTGGAATCAGAAGTTCTGGTGCTGAATCTTTTCAAATAGGATGCATTGTGTTTACCTTTTAACTTCTCTAATCTTAATTCAATCAAATATATGTGAAATCACTTTTTAGTCATAACGTGTGTTAATTATGATAACTCCATGTAGTATTGTTATTTAAAAAAAAGCTGAGAAGGACAATGCTTTATATTACTAAATGCAAACACTAAGGAAAGAATTTCAGAAAAGTAAGAGAATCAATATTCTCTGTATAGTGCCTATTGCTGTAGCTCAGTTTCTTTGTTTCAGTGTTTCTGTTAAATCTTCCCAAGAGCAATCAATTTTTTAAGTTAAAAACAAATGAAGAAATGAGGAAATAGCTTGATCGAGAAATAGATGGACAGACAGACAGAATGATAGTGCAAATGTGGCAAAACGTTAAAATTGGTGGCTCTGTTTCTGTGGGGTCATGGCTATGTTGAAGTTACCTGTATGGGTTTGTATTATTGCTTAATTGTCCTGTAAGTTTGGAAGTATTTCAAAATAAAAAGTTTTTAAGCAAATGAGGAGAGGTTTATATATATAACTGTTGAGTTATGGAAATTTTCAAACATACACAGGCAAAAATAATGGAACTTTATTTACCCAAAACACAGCTTCAATAATTATCAACATTTTTGCATATCTTGTCTCATCTCTTCCTCCTACTTTTTTTTCTGAAATATTTTAAAGCGAACCCCAGATATCAACAAATACTGGAGTATGCATCTCTCTCAGATTAGAAAGTCCATTATGTTTATACATTAATATAATATAGTTCAAAAAGAATGACAAAATCTCCTTTAAAGCAATGGTGTATGTATGTTATAATCAATAACCCATATTAGAGGATAAGCACCATAATAACAACCCATGTTTTCTCCCTTGTTTTGATTATATTTGTACATATTAACTAATATTTTCCCATCTCCCTTGATGGTGGTGAACACTATAATTTAGTCCTTAAAATGAAACATTGAGGGGAGATTATGACTGAATTAGAAACCAAAGAAATACCACCCAGAGGTGGATACAGTGACTGAACTGACCGTTTCAATTCCACTTTTGGGAAAAGTGATGTAATTTTCCTATGTATAAGAGGCAGCTGCATGTTGTTGCTACACTGTTGCCATCTAGAAATTTAAGAATTAGAAGAGTATGTGTAGGGGGCAGATGTGGCTCAAGTGGTTGAACGCCTGCTTCCCACATGGGAGGTCCCAGGTTGGGTCCCCAATGCCTCCTAAAAACAAAAGCAAACAACTAGCAAACAAATGGAAAAAACCAACTTAGGGGAGCTGATGTGGCTCAGTGGTTGAGCACCAGCTTCCCACATGCAAGGTCCTGTGTTCAATCCTCAGCCCCAGAAAAAAAAAAGTATGGGTAAATGTTGAGAAATCAAAGTAAGTGAGTTGGTTACTATGCATGGATTCTTTTATCCACCCTTCCATCCTCCATCAGTTGTAGAGGGCAATAAGATAAAACTATTTTTGTTGCAGTTAAAATTCTGGATGAAAATTAGTTCTACAAATAAAAGCAACTCAGACAAGATGATGAAAACAAACTTGAAGAGGAGGCTATTTTCCTACCCCCTTTTGGCTGTTTCAACAGCAAACAAGAACAGGAAAGGTGAAGTTATTTTACAGCAATGCTTATATAGTACACTCTCCAATTTTGAGAGTCTTATTAGGTAATTGTGGCCACAGCAGCAATAGTTTAATTCTGGCTTCCTGATTATTGGATTGCAGCTATGCTGGTATATTCTTAAATTCACAGCTCCAGCAACAGCTTCCAACATACAGTTCTTCAGTGGATCAGTTCTGAATTCTCTGGAAGTCATTCCAGGAAGGACAGCCTAGACCCTATTTAGATCTTCCAACAATTTTAAAAGCACCTAATTCCTTTGTATTCAATGTCTTTTAAACATTCAACATGTTTAAAATACATGTTGTATCTGTTTCCTAGACTGAATCCTGACTAGTAAGTACACTATTTGATGTATCTGTGTGTGTCTGTGAAACTGATATAAAATTTTCATAATATTCACCTTTATTGTGTGATACACTAATTTTTCTATTTTACCTGGCCCAGATAAAATTTCTAATTTATATTCTTTTAAATTTAAATTCTATACTATTCTCTAATCTTTACATAAAATACTCATTGTGATGTTTCAATCAACATCGTGACCCACCAATGGTTTGTGTGCCTCAATTTAAAAGACACTGTGGAGCAGGTGAAGCTCAGTGGTTGAGCACCCGCTTTGCACGTACAAGGTCCCAGGTTCAACCCCCCAGGTTCAATACCCTAAAAAATAAAATTAAAAAAAGACACTGCTTACACCATAATCTTATTAAGGGAACTGTGAATATACTATAGGAAATCACAACAGTATTTACTTATTTTTCTTTTAATCCATCCTAGCCTTCATGTCAGACAATCTGGAGGTTTTCCAGCTATCATTTTACTGATCTCTACATGAATGGGAGACACTTCTTAGACAACTGTCCACATAGCTAAAAAATATTTTTAAGTAATATACAAAAATGCAGAACAGAGAAAAAGTGGTCTGCCTGATATTAAGGTTTGGGGAAAAACTTCTCCTGACCTAAAAGAATGCAATTTTTTTTCATAAAAACATTTTCTGAAGGCTTTCATTGACCAGACTTGATTTAGTTATTAAAACATACCTCTAGAAGCCATAAGCAGCATTTGATTTTTTTCCCTGCATGTACTCATTAGTCAAACAGAAATAAATCTAATGGGGACCAATGCAACTTTTATAAACTAAACATCCTTAAATCTTGTATGAATAGTGAACTGTATTCAGTTTTTAGTTCTTGATTCCAAAACCAATAAAATTACAGCAAAATGTAAAATGAATTCACAGATCTCAGAGGATAACAGATCATAAAACTCCCACATATTTGGCAAGGTGGCAGTCACTGACAGAAGGAGAAAGTATATATATAAATAGCTAAAATTTCTCATTAGTCTATCCTAAAATATTGAGCTTTATGTAAAAAGTGTAGTTCCTATATATAAAATATTTTATATTTTAACATATATATTGCATGAAGTTGTACTATATTTATGTATTAAATAATCTGCCTTCTATAGAAAAAATATTTTGAATTAATTTTCTCATAGTTAAAGCTCAGTAGAATTTAATGTTGGTTTTTTAATGTAAATCTTTTCAAAATGTACTATCTTCTTTCCTGCTTAATAATACAAAATAAAGTGAATATTCATTAATTAACGTTTTTGATGCTTCAAGTTTTCATTTTCATGATCAATTAACATCTCATGCTGAAATCCTGAGCTGTCCTCAGGAATTATTGTCATGAGGCAACATGTTAGAGTAAAAATATAAACTTTAGTATTAGACCTAGCTTGGTTCAGATCTAGGTACTTACAACTTACTATCCCTATGATGGTAGGCAAATTAATTCACATCCCTCCATTTGAGTTTCATCTGCTATAAACAGGTACCCTAGTGCTGCACACATAAGGTAGTAATAAGGATTAAATGAGAGAGTATATGCAGAAAATATATGCAAGTCACACTATATAGTACTATATAATAATGCCATTAACATTATAAAATCAAATATCTGCTACTTTTCAAATTAGAAGATTCCACAATTCTGAATAACTGATATACCTACAAATAAATGTTGGGTAAGTGGGACACCAATTTGTAGCACTGAATATCATAAACTTTTAGAATTGAGAGCACAAAATAAAATGTTAAATTTAAACTTTAGCTTTAAATATAGATAAAATAAATGCTATTATAAATGGTACCTTTTCAAATTTCATTTTATTTATTGCTGATAAATAGACATAAAACTCGTTTTTATTTTTGTCTTGTATACCAGAAACCTTGCTGAATAGGAATATAGCTAAATAAAAGACATATACAAACTTTTAGACATATACAAACTTCTAAAGATAAATGTATACAATATCATTGAGCTGTTTAAGAAGATGTAGATAAATGTACATGGGAATCCTGTGCTGCCCTCAGGAATTATTGACGTGAAGACCCAATTTTCCCCAAATTATTCTAGGAAAATCCCTACCTAAATTGCCTTAGAGTATTGTGTGGAAGTTGAGCAGCTTATTCTAAAATTGATATGGAAATGGAGAAGGGAAAAAATAGACAAGACAATCTTGAAGAATTCTATGAGATATAATGAATTACTATAAATTACTAGCAATTAAGACAGTGTGATATTGGTACATCCTAGCAGGAAAAGCAAATGAACAAAGGACTTGAATATGTACTTAAAAATAGGCAGAAGTGCTTTTTTGGTCCCAGATGCTCTGGGAGCTGCAGTTGAAGGTGCAGACATGGCCAAGTCCAAGAACTATACCACACACAACCAGTCCTGAAAATGTCACAGAAATGGCATCAAGAAGCCCCCATTACAAAGATGTGAATAAGTTCTTGATGAACATGCACTTTACCAAGAAGCATAACAAAAAGGGCCTGAAGAAGATGCAGACCAACAATACCAAGGCTATGTGAGCATGTGCAGAGACCATCAAGGCCCTTGTAGAGCCCAAGGAGATCAAGCCCAAGATCCCAAAGAGCAGCAGTCACAAGCTCAATTGACTTGCCTACACTGCCCACCCCAAGCTCAGGGAGCGTGCTCGTGCCTGTATCGCCAAGGGTCTCAGACCCTCCCGACCAAAGGCCAAGGCCAAGGATCAAACCAAGGCCCAGGCGCCGGCTCCAGCTCAGGTTACTGCTCCCAGTCAGGCTTCCAAAGGTGCCCAGGCCCCCACGAAGCCCCGAGTAGAGCCTCCATTTGCCAATGTGAGGATGGAAGAACTGACTCCAGGCCTGCCATCTGCACAGGGCTGGAGTCCTCCTGTGCTATTTGTACAAATAAACCTGAGGCAGGAGCTAACAACAACAAAAACAGAAGTGAAGTGTATTATTTGGGGATGCATACAATGTTTGGAAAGCATTTTATTAATGAAAAAAGTGTATAACCATTAATGTCAGGATAGTGATTATCTCCAAGAATGAGACATCTGGAGTAATAGCAATTTTTTATTTCTTGACATGGGAGGTGGTTACATTATGTATTTTCATAATTATTCATAATACTGAGCAATTGTTACATGCACTTTTGTGTATGATTTATGTTTTGTGATCAAAGCTGATCTTTTTTTAAGTGTGCTAAAAGAACACAGACCAGATGGTGACAATTTACCAGATAACCCAGGCTAAGTACCCAAAATAAAACTTCTTCTTAAAAATATAACTTCTAGATTCAGATTTTTCCATTTTGTTGTTCTACAATTAGACTAACTATGTGTAGGTAGAAAACAATCAAATATATTACTTTCTCCAAAAAAAGCACATGGAAGAGGTAGCATTTGGTCTGAGTCTTAAGGGATAAGATTTTGATATGGGTAGACTGGAGAAGGAATTTAATTAGTTCTGCTAATCGTCCCATCAGTTTGATGAACAAATCTTCTCAAGTAAGCTTGTTTCCCTGGTTTCAGTTTTCTCATTCAATTAAAAATAATAAGGACTACACTTTAATAAAAATGAAAGTATCAAGTTTTCTCTCCCTGGTATTATGCTTTCACAGTATGTATATTTGAGGAGTCCATATCTCTGGCCCAACTATTAACTATCATTGTGATCTTATGTAACCAAGAAAAAAAGTACAGGGGATACAGGAAATGTATAGGAAAAGTGAAAAGCTGCATCTTTGACTTCAACTAGCAATAAAAATGAAATTAGATATGTTTGGAACCAGACAATTCTGGGCCCAAATTTCAAATGGAAACAATAACTTCCATGCTACATATCTTGAAGGCCTTATATCACGATGGTTGCCAAAGTGATTTGAAGAGGACAGACTGTAAACAGGGAAATAGTTTCTCTACATAAATAGGGTACAGTAGATAAAACAGGAGGGAAGAAATCAGAGATTCTGATTTGGGTATTTACTAGCTGAGTGTCTGAGCAGAGGAGTCAGACCAATCCAACTGAAATAATTTAAGGTTTCTTTCACCACTATGATTATACAGAAATAAGTCCGACCCAAATTACTTACCATGTAGAGCATAATACTCTCTTAATACTGATTTTAGAGCAAATCTAATAAGTAAAAATCCAATATTATAATCAAGATAAAATTGAACCTCCACTTTATGAAAGAATTCTAAGAGTTTCTTTAAATAGTTTTCCCATAGTTTACATTTCTATTTACTAAAACTTTACATATACCTTTCTTTAAAAATGCATTTAATGTGAAAATTTAAGTTATATTTCAGTTTACCTACAACTATCTCTCACAGGTGATGGAGGGGGGGGAGTACAGGTTTCTGTTAAAACCAAATTGAAAATCAAATATAATGCATCCAGTTTTCCATATATACATTCAGGTAACTCAGGACTGATATTCAACAGTTCTACATTGGTTTCTGAAGTACTCAGGTAGGAGGAGCCATTTAACAAAGGGCTCCAAGTGCCTCTTTCCCATCTGAGCTACCTAGTCTCCGCACCTAGAACCCCTGTGTAGACCACCTGCCCCAAACTCCCCACAATTCAACAACTACAGTCCTAAACATTAGTATTGCTGGGGGGCCCAGGAGTTGCAGCCCTAACTCCACTGGCTGTTAAGTATTTGGAAAATCATCCTTGGTAAACTGGAAGTAAGTAAAATATATATATTTTTATATTAAAGGAAAAACAAGAGATTTACTAGGTCTGACATCAAATTTTACTATCTCTTTGGTTGAAATGATCAGGTTACTTGCTTTATGTAGGTACACAGTCAGAGTCACTCCTTGTCCTTTCTAGGATGCCACTTCCTTGCCTTTATGGTCATTACACTGACAAGAATTTCAGAATTAACACTTGGATATGAAAACTTTGCTAGGCCAAATAAAACAATGTATTTGCCTCTAAAATATCAGACATCCAAAAGTATGTGAGTTTCTTTCCCTGATCTCAATCTGTGAAAAAAAAAATTGGTTACTGTGATGGTTTGAGTTTGAATTAATTATGAATTCCAAAAATATAAATTAGATTATGTTTGTAGGCTCATCTGTTCATCTGGGCATGATTAAGTTATGAGTAGGGCGTTAATTGCCACGTCAGTGAGATGTTGAGCCCCACCCCTCGGTGGGGGTGGTCTCAAGTAGAAGCAGAGATTAGAGAGAAGCAGAGAGGAGCTTTTGAGAAGGAGATTTGAAAAAGCAGTTCTGATGCTGGAGTGAGCCGTTTGCCCGAGAGTCTACAGCTGCCTTGTGGAGAGACGCAACGCATAGAAAGCCCATGGTTTACACCTGAACTCATGAAGGAAACAAGCTAAGCCCGGAGAGAAACGCAGCTCCGGGAACAAAGGAACCTGGAAGCCTGAACCCTGGAGACGTCGGCAGCCATCTTGCTCCAGGACATGGACTTTGGTATGGGAAGAAATTTATGCTTTGTGGCCTGGTAACTATAAGCTTCTACCCCAAATAAATACCCTTTATAAAGACCGACCAATCTTTGGTATATTTCAAAAGGCACACCTTTGGCTGACCAAAACAGTTACTAAAAAATTTTCAGTGAAATACATTGAAACTTACACTTTTCCTCTAACTAAAGCCTCATAAGTACTTAATCGAATACCATCAAATGTAGTAAAGAATTTCAAGTCCAGTAAATTTACTGACTAAACAGTGGATTAAGATAAATAATGTTTGAATAGTGCTTTTAAAATCCTTTCTTCCAAATATTATCTCATTAGGATCTGACCATTTATCTTGAGATAATATTATTATCCCTATTTCTTAGATGAGTAAACTGATGCTCTGAGAGATTTGCTCTATATTACTCAGTTGGTAAGTGAGAAATCTGCTATTTGCACACAGAAATGCTGACATTTGAAAAAAGAGCACTAGCGCAGGATTAGGCACTGTGTGCAGCTATAAAAGAAGCCTAAGGTGTTTCCTAAAGAAATTAAAATTTCGAACTAAAGGCCAAAATCAGAGGGATAAAATGAAGAGTGTGAGGCGGGATGTTTGGCTACAGGGCCTCTCCTGCATTGTCATTATCATATTCATGCTACTACACAGGCCAGAGCAAAGCAATGAAGGGAGCCCAAGTGCCTGCACCCAGTTTACACGTGATGATCAGGCTAGCCCTGCTGTTGCTTTAAGATTGTCAAGTGTAAATTATGTGGCATATACCAATCATTTAATAAATTACACACCAATAAAATAACATGCCAGTTCTGATTCAGTAAAACATGCATCAGAAATTAGATAAGCACGTGTCTAAAATAATTTTCCAAAAACGAAATTATTAATGAGCATGACAGAAAAGACATGCTTCAAAATAGGATTCTCTTCCCTGGGACTTGTCAGATATAAATCCCATTTAAAAATTAATTATAGTAATTTTAGCAATAGAGTGTTATAAATCTGCTAAACCTAATGCTCTTTATTGAATTATGAAGAAAAAAATATTCCACTTCACACAAGGTTTCTCACATTAATTCTTAAAACTAAACAGGCCTTTTGGGTACCTTCATTCACTGATGGCTGAATAGTTAAGTATCATTTCAATACGCAGCCTATCAAATTACTTAGAGTTTTAACATCATGAAGTGTTGCCTGATTTTCTTTAGATTATCTCAATCATAATTGTCCCAATTTTTTCCTAATTTTTTTTCCTAAAGCAAAATCTGGCTTTTTCCCCCCCAATGGGCTTGAAACCTGCTTACATTTATACAATACTAGGAAGTTCCATTAATGTAAGCCTTATTCTCAGAAAGAAAACTAATAATATATTTCAGCTGATATTTTCATAGCATCTTTTATAAACTGGCTTTGCCATCCATGAAACACTTCCTCACCCTATGAATAGGATCTGTGACAGAGAACTGTGAGAAAATAAAGTATTTGGTATAAAAAAACACACAGAGCCTCTGTATGTTAACATTTATCAATGCAACAGTGTCTAGGATGTAGTCTAGAGTGTACCCTCCGAAAGGCAAAAAGTATTAAATGAAGCACTTTAAAAGGAGGCCCAGCTGTGACATATGCACCCAAAACAAGAGCTCTATATTCCTTGGATTTTTAAAAATAACTTCTGAGAATTTCTTCTAAGACCAACCTGCAAATAGAGTGTTCATACTGTCCTCTTTGTTTGCCCAAGCATGGCCTAAAGAGTGAAACCACAATATTTGGTCAGTAAAGCTATCTTCCTGCTTCAGACTCCACTCAAAGAGGGCTATTATGTCAATGCAGCCCTGCTACAAACAACTTCTGTAGGTGTTTTATTTCTGGCACTGGGGATCTTCTGTCAATGGAATCTGTTTGCATATATTAAACAGGATATTCTTTATGTAACAAGTATATTCAAGTAAAACTTATGAGCATATTTGAAGAGCATTACATTTCACATAAAGCATTTTTTCTTAACATTTTAAAAAAAGATGCTTCTTGAATCCCCACACCGATGGTCTATTCTATTTAGCCAAGGGAATATACACTCTTTCCTCTAGCCCTAAAGAGGTTATCCAATACTTGATCCATCACATGATTTCCAATAAAAACATACCTAGATTACTAAATGTTGATATGTGCAATTATTCTACCAAATACATTAATAAAATATGTTAATTTTAAATTTCCTTTTGCAGAGCATATGAGCATGCTATTCTAAATCATGCCAGATACACAGTGAGCAATATGAATTGATCTTTATATAATAAAAATTCATTTTCTCTAACCCTTCCTTTATACTCCTTATTAGAAACAGCAATTAGCATTTAGTGGCTAATCTAGACAAAGACTGGGTTTTCATCTTTGGGCAGTGGTTTTCAAGCTGTCCAACTTTCTATTACCAGACTCATCTAACTGATCAAAATATTCTATTTAAAGGATTAAAAACTATCTTCTCTATTAGACATTCTTTATCTCTTTACAGTATCCCCTTATAAGGTGATTCTGAATTCCAAAAGACCAATGTATCAATTTAGATTACATAAATGTTACAGCAAAAATACAGGGGATTCCCATTTACCCCACTGCTCCCCTTCCCACACTTTCCCCCATTAATTACATCTTTTATTAGTGTGGTACATTGTTACAATTGATGAACACATATTGAAGTATTGCTACTAACCGCAGTCTATAGTTTACATTATGGTTTAAACTTTGCACTGCACAATTTTATAGGTTTTGACAAAATATATAATGGCTTGTATCCATCATTGCAATATCATGCAGAAGGATTCCAATGTCTCAAAAATGCCCCATGTTACACTTATTCTTCCCTCTCCCTCCTCTCAGAACCTCTGGTGACTACTGTCTTTATATCAATGTTACAAGTTCTTCCATTACTAGAATAATAATAAGTCGAGTTTAGTCCATAGTTGCATTCCCCCTTTATGTTTGTTCATTCCTCTATCTTGAGGATTGTGGAATGGTGAAGCGCACTCTACTTCCAATTGAAAGGGTGCTTAGATCCCATGGGGCAGATGGATGGAACTGTCTTGCTTGCAGTTGCAGATACTCTCTGCTTCTTGGGGTGAGCGTTGTCTATCATCATCCTTATTTTAGTTGTCCGGGTGAATCTGATGAACTGGAGAGGTGGTGTTATCTGGAACTCTGCTGAGATTCAGGGCTTTCCCAGCACATGAACAGCCAGATTAAGTCTCTTGGACATATATTTAATGGGCATAGTGCTAAAAAAAAAAGCTTATCATTTTGATGAAGTCTAATTAATCATTTTTTTTTCTTTTATGCTCTCACCTTTGTGTACTATACCCTAGGTCACAGATACTCTGTTTTCTTTTAAAAGTAGTATAGTTTTAAGTTTTGCATATAGGTTTATGATTCATTTTACTTTGATTTTTGTGTATGGTGTGAGGTAAAAGCTGATATTCACTATTTTCCATATGAATACCCACTTGATCCAGTACCATCTGCTGAAAAGACTTTCCTTTTTCCTTTTAGTTACCTTGACACTGTCAAAAACTATGAAGGGTGTGAGATTTACCCTACTTGCAATAAAAATATCTTACATAAAGATTCCTATTATTACTGTATAGGGAGTAAGCTGAGACAATGATACAGAAAATACATGGTAGATTTTTAAATATAGATCAATATAGAAATATGAAACACATACATGTGTGTCTGTATATGTATACATACATATCCTAAGTTTGCCCACTAAGAGAACCTAGAAACAATCAAAATCCAGTGGAAAGAAGTTTTCACAAGGAATGCCCAGATCTTAGTTTCTAAATATCATACTCAACCAAAAGAAACCATGTCTTCTTGGAGAAATAAGACAATTCCAGGGCAGTGACAGAATAGTGTAAGATGATTTTGGAATATCTTCATATATAAAAGAATAAGGAAGAGCTCAAAGAATGATGGGCATTTTTCAACAGGAAAGAGAAGCCATCCAAAAGGGGTTCTCATTGGCCAAACCTGAGATCATTTTAACATGAAACTAACTAAAAAACAATAGTAACAGATTATACCATTGTATAAAGTTATAATCCATGGGTTCTTACTCATATAATAAATAAAAAGTGTGGGAGAAAGGAAAGCACTTCCTTTTAATCGAATACCAATTAATAAATATTGGGGGAAATGACAGAATTAGAAAATCACCATTAGACAACTATCATGGTAATATATGATTCAAGCAGGAATCAGTGGATGCAAAAACTAGTGTGTCAAACTTTGATGAAGGGATATTTATAAAGTCTCAAAGTACCTTCCTATGATATTTTTTAATTAAAGGGTAAAATATTAACTTTGGAGTGGAGACAGCTGGCAGACACCACCTTAGCCAAGTGATCACAGTTAACATTCCCCAACAGTAGCTTTGAAAAACCAGCAAAACTGGCAGAAATATCTTTCTAAAAGCTCCAGAAAACAGTTACAGGATTGCAATAACAGGGCAAGCACTGAATCAAGAAAAAGGCTACTTAATACTGTTAAAATCTTATGGCGCTTTGGCTGGCCCCTCCCCCATCCTTCATGAGCTCTGCTTGGAGCCAGCTGGCACTCCCAGTGTGTATGCCTGGTCCCAGTTTCAGAGGAGGCAGAGTATCCCTCCTGCACATACTGGAAACAAGTATGTCTGGCTCAATCTGTCTGGCAGTGGTCCAAGGGAATGGCTGTCCCAGAACTTGCCCTGCATGTAGAAAGCAACTCACAAAGTGATCCTACAATAGGCTGTGGTAGTTCCGCCTGGGGCAAAGGAATGGTGGCTGAAGGACACACAGTGCAGTGCACTGACCATGAAGGAACTGTTTCCTAGGAAAGAACGGACATATGTACACATGTAAATGCAGGAATTCCTAGGGCCACACAAGGGACACATGCACAAAGGATCAAGGAGACCTGTACACTTTGGCCTGGAGCTATTCTCCAAATGCACTGTATGACTAAGACCTGAAGGTGAGAACTCTCACAGTACAGTACAGCCTGCAAAGGCTCCGAAGGGTATTTTCTTTTTTTCTTCCTCTTTTTTTTTTTCTTTCCTTGTTAGCTGCTGTCATTCAAGGAAAGCCCTGTCATTACGCTAGCGGGATACAAGCTTATGGAAAAGATGCCTCAGAGTAACTTCCAGCGATAACACTGAAATTTCACCATGTCCAGGTTTCAACAAAAGATTACCACACATAAAAAGAAACAGGAAGTGATGGCCTAGACAAAGGAGAAGATTAAAGAATTAGAAACTATCAATTAAGGAGGGCCAGACTGAGATATACCAAAGACTTTTAAAATATGGTCCTAAATAGGCACAAAGAGCTAAATAAAAATATGGACAAAGAACTAAAGGAATTTAGGAAGATGACACACAAATACAAAAAGAATATCAATAGAGAGATGTAAATTATGAAAAGGAACCAAACAGAGCTGACCACCACAATAAAAGAAATTTAAAATTCCTCAGAGGGGTTCAAGAGCAGATTGGCACTGGCAAAATACTGAAGATAAGACAATTGAAATCATCCAGTCAGAGGAACAGAAAGTGGGAAAAATTAAGAAAAGGAACCTGTGAGACACCATCAAGCATACCAATATATTCATTGTGAGAGTACCAAAAGGAGAAGAGAGAAAAGGGCAGAGAGAATATTCAAAGAAATAATGGTTGAAAACTTCCCAAATTTAATGAAAGACATGAATATACACATCCAAGGCAGACCCACACCATTGCATATTTTAATCAAACTATCAATTGACAAAGATACAGAAAGATTTCTTAAAGGTGCAAGAAAGAAGCAACATGTCACATACAAGAGAGCCTCAAGAAAATTAACTGCCAAACTCATTGGAAACCATGGAGAAAAGAAGGCAGTGGGAAGACAAATTTCAAGTGCTGAAACCAAAAAATTGCCAATCAAGAATTTTGTATTTATCAAAACTTACTTTCAAAACTGAGAGAGGAATTAAGACATTCCCAAATTTTAAAAAGCTGAGGCACTTTGTCACCCCTAGATAGGCCCTACAAGAAATGTAAAAGGGGGATCTGCAGATTGAAATGGAAGTATACTAGACAATTGACTGTAGTCACATGAAGAAATAAAAATCTCCAGGAAAGATAGTGCCATAGGTAAATATACATACCAGTACTTTTGTATTTTTTATTTGCAACTTTACTTTTTTACTTCCTGCAGGATCTAAACAGCAAATCCATAAAACATAATGATAAGTCAATGGTTTTGGACTCATAATTACACATATGTAATTTGTGACAAGAACTACATAAAGGCAAGTGCAAGAGGGGTACAGAAACAGTTTATGTATGCTATTTAAGTTGTGATGTTGGTACC
>PVKH010000201.1:0-44200 GCA_004027955.1 Chaetophractus vellerosus
AAACTCCCTCGCCCCCGAGTATTTTTTTCTATGTGTACATACACATGCAGGTTTGAAGCCTGAATTTATACTAACTGTGCAGTCTCAAAATCCTCGAGCAAAAATTTAAATTAAAGTGATCTCAGGTGGAAAGTGCCCCCAGGTGACTTACAGAGGCCAATGTAAATCCTCTCTGAAAGAACCCAATTTCAATTCAGGCAGATAGCAATTTTAAGATATTGTTGATTTTAAGCATCACCCTGATTTCGGAGAAATTAACATGTGAAAAACATGTGCATATGAGAGCCAATAAAATGAGTTTTATTTATTACTTTGTTTACTTATTTGCATTAAATAGTCTCCAGACAATGGATTTTCTCTACAATGAGCATTGCAATGCTGTAGAGCAGCTAAGAATATTCTGGTATGGTTAAATAATAATGATTTAATGTATCTATTTATGGTTCCAAAGAAACCATGATGGATATGGTGGCAGGAGATCATTTCAAAGCTGTATTGAAATATCTCACTGGCACAGAGCGCAGAGTAGTCACCTGGCTCTAAGAAAAAGGCTCCCCTTTTGCTGCCTTGTCATCAATCGCCTCTAATGGAAAAGAAACCCTTTAGAGAGCAGGCCTCTGGGAAGCCTCTTTTTATAATATTAAGTTCTTTCAGGTTCCTCCTTTGATTCACAGTAGATCTCCAGCAGATGTTTCCATTCCTTTGAAGTACAGTTGTTGGAGTTTTAACTCGATTAAGCTGTCACTCAAAATTGTTGTTTATATCATCGATCCAACATCAAAAAGCCACCATGTCCTGGATCTGATGTCAAAAAGTTTCTGAGTGACAGCAGGAGCCAATGGAGTAGTACATCCTGGATATCATCTATAAACCACTCTGAGGTTTCCATCTCTGGAAATGAAGAGGCTGGCTGTGGGAAACAGATCCTCAGATTAACCCCAGGATATATAGAGAGTGAACTGAATAAATTGTTTGAGTTGGGAGAGAGTTTGAACTGGTAGGCTTTTCGACCTTACATTTGAAAAATAACTGGATCTCAAAGGCTCCTTTGTAAGAAACTTTTTATTTTGGAATAATTTTAGATTTAGAGAAAGATTTCACAAATAATGCAGAGAATTTCCATATTCTACCCCTTACCCAGTTTCCCCTCCATGTTAACATGTAACATTACTATGGAACATTTGTCAAATATAAGAAATCAATATTGGCATATTCTAAGCATGTTTAAATAGTAAATATACACTGTGGTATTATATAAGTGTGAGATAAAATAAAAAATAATTTTTAAATGAAAGCTAAACTGTATTTTTTTCTGACTTTGTTTATGCTATTCCCACCCCATCCTCTTCCTCGCACTTAACACTCAGATCAAGTACCCCCTTAACCCCTTTGAGGACAAATTTAAGGCTCACCCACTCTATATTCTGCCCCTGCTCCCCTGGACTTACCTGTTGCTGAATTCTTATTACGGATAGTGGGTGCTTCATAAGTTCACATTCAGTTATATTTCTGATTCATATAAAGAAGTTTTAATTCATAAATACAAGTTAAGAATTTGGAATATATAAGACCTGGGTTTGTATCCTGATTTCTCTATCTTTCATAGCTGTGTGACTATGAACAAGTAGTAGAATATTACTACCACCTATATGATAAGAGATCTGTGATCATTAAATGAACCATTTTATATAAAATGCTTAGAATACTATATGGCACATAATATGGGACCAATAAGTGTTAACTATAATTACTAATATTGCTACTACTCTACCATGGCTCCACAGTAGAGAGTCTGTAAACTACGGCCTATGGGTCAAAACCAGCCTGCTGCCTGTTTTTGTATAGTCCATGAGCTAAGAATAGATTTTACATTTTTAAATTGGAAAAAAAAATCAAAAGAACAATAATATTTTGTGACATGTAAAAATTATATGAAATTCAAATTGTGTCCATAAATAAAAAATTCTATTGGAACACAGCCAGGCTCATTGGTTCACAAACTCCTTATGATTGAGATTGAGTAGTTGCAACAGAAACCATATGGTTTGCAAACACTAAAATATTTACTATTTGACCCTTTATAGACCCTTGCTCTAGAATTTTTGTTCCCTAAGTCGCTCATGTTGGTATCTCTGAGAGTAATAACGCATTCATGGTTTGTTTTTTAGCTCTGGATACTAGCTAAAATGACCTTCTTACTAGCTCTGAGAGCTTGACTAAGTCACTGTACACTTGGAGTTAAAGGTTCTTCTTCAAATACCTACTTCACAGAATTAATGAGGATTAAATGAGAATGTTTGTGAAATGCCTATCACGTTTCAATCACAAAGTGCTCAACAAAAAGTGATTTTTGCTCTAACACTTCCCTTCTGACTTTTCTAGATAATGGAAACCCCATATTAGGAGGTTCAGAACTCAGATGGTCTCTCTTGGACAGAACACCACAGTATTACGAATGCCAATGGTTGGGTCCCGGTATGTACAGACACTGAATGCTGATTAAATATTCATTGCAGTTCAGTGCTGGGCACAGTAATTTCTCAATTACTACCCACTGATTAATTCATTCTGATTTCCAAGTGGCTCATCAGTGACTATTTAGTAGACAAGAACTGCATCTTATGTTAACGGAAGTTAGTATGGCTCTTGTTTTATCCCGATCACACACCTAGGACACTTGCATCTATTGAATTCTGGGATTTTCACAATTAATAATGTTTTAGTTATTTGGAAATATTTATTAAGCACAATACTAGGCAGAGTGCTATCTGCTGAGGATAAAATAATGAGCCCAGACAGACACGATGGAGCGTACAGCACAGTGGGAAAGCAGGTATTATTATATGTTACATATGTACCTGCAGTATCACGCCTGTGTTAAATGCTACAAAAAAGAAATATAGGAAGTTATGAGAGCCTTTGAGCCTGTCAGGGATGCGAATGCCAGATGAGCTGGAGTTAAGTAGGCTACAGGAAGGGAAGAGTTACAGCAGAAAGACCGTTATTTACAGAGGCCCTTGTGGCGGGAGGGAGGACAGAGAACATGAAAGAAGCCACACTGGGGCACTGAAACCGCTTAAGAGGTATTGGTGCTCGATGGGATTGAAGATGTAGCTAGGGGCTAGACCAAAGAGGGACTTGAACAAATGTTAGGTGTTCTCATTTGAGCATAAGGGCAGTGGGGGTCAGGGTGCTATCACCATTGCCCTTGGTGTTTTTGCTACAAAATGAGAAGATTCATTTTTTAATAAATATCGGTAAATGTCTACCATGTGCCAATCATGGTTCTAGGCACTGAGGATACAGGCACTAAAAAGACAAAAAAACCTTGTGCTCAAGGATCTTAAATTGTAGTGCATTCCTAGACAAGGCTTAGGAGAGTATGATATAGAAGAGTGTTACTCAACTATTTTTATTTCACTATTACCCTCCTTCTACATACAAGAAACCGTTTAGACTTTCTTTTTTTACCTAATTGCCCCCTCCATGAAATTTTAATACCACAGATGTGCGGTATATCTGCTCAATGCTGTAAGTAAATCTGTGCTTTGTACATAAAAAGAGTAAGAGATTTAACCTGCAAGAAACAATTATTGTTTGCATTGAGAATGCATGGTCTACAGGAATGGACTTAGAGTCTTAAAAAGAAATTCAGATTTGGGGAGAGCTGGCCAAATCTTACCTATGAAATGACTTGGCAAATACTAATTCTGCACAGCCACTGCTGTCTTGATTAAAAATGATAAATTAGTAATGTTTGCATTAACTCTTCTGCCATTGCCCCATTTGTATTCCTGACCTGTTTCCCTATTTTGCACATGACTGTTAGCCTCAATAGCTCTTTGAACCTTCCCACCATTCTTGCTTCCTTAGTTGAAACGTCTTTGTACTTAACCCTATCAAATTGAAGACCTACTCTGAAATTATTTTTTATTAGAGTGAATTTATAAAGTCTAGCAGCTCCAGAAGCAATCTTATACTACCAGTCTAACTCTATGCCTAAAAATGTCAATTTATTTCATTTAGTTCATCAGTTAGCAAAAAGAATTGCATCATTACTAAAGGAAATAATATGTAAACATCATGACTATCGGTGATTTAAGGGACAAAGAAAAGTTTAAGAATGTGGGTAGTTCATTTGTATGCAAATATGCTAAGTCATTGTACATATTTCAGTAAAGAATTAGCAAATGACTTCATTAAATACGAGGTAATTGGGAAACACCAAAAACGGATGAATTCTAAATTGTTTTGCAAACTCTATATAGACATGTGGAGCAAATCATATTTTAGGCTGCCAGGTTTAGTGTTGTAAAATGCATTACAAAGTGCTGGTCGTAAAACTTGGATTTTGTTTTCTCTGTGTAGTATTAAATTCCAGATTTGCTTTGATCTCACTCTTGTATTTACATCTTGCTCTATTGTTTAAACTGTCTTCTCTTATTTACAGTATGCAGAGAGGGAAGCAGGTTTAAGTCCAATTACCATAATTTCTGCTTGACTTATGTGCACTTGAGCGGTTTAAATCTGGCTTTGGTGACAGGAGATTTTTCCTTCAGGATTCCTCAATAAATCCTTCCAAATATGATGAATAATTTGATTCACAATCAGTCCCTTCAGTGCACAAAATCCTGAGGTTCCTGGATATCACAGAGTTTGAGGAGCAAACCTTGCATCTGGAACGCATGGCAACGGCAGAAACTTTGCTTGACTGCCAAGTTTATGCCAAAATCAGATTGCTGTCAACAACTCTCTCCATAAATCCTCAAGTGCTGAATCAAATGCAAACTCTTTAACTTGGAAAATCTTAAGGTCCTTGTTTTGAATTAGGTAAGTTGGATTTTAAATTTGGGTCTGGGTGGAGGTCAGGTGAAATACAATGAGAAACCCAAACAGCAATGCTTGAGAAAAGACAGTCTATTACACACAGGTCCCAGAGAGAAAGGGATGCCACAAGGGGTCAACGGGAGGCACGATTGGCTCCAGTGGCTCAACCAGTAGGTGGGGAGCACACAAGCAGAGCGAGAGGGAGAACTGTGCCTTTATTGTGGTCCTGGGAAGAGGTTAATAGATTTCCCATTGGACACAAGGATCAGTTAGTTTAAAGCAAACACAGGCAAAAAGGTACAGGGACTGGCGGCCCGAGGGCAGTGGAATGGTTAGCTTATCATTTCAGACCAGCTGTGGGTTTTGGGTGAGGTGTGTGGGTTTGAGCTGTAGGGAAATTTTCAGCCCCAGGGCTGAAAAGCTGCACATTAATTAGGCCAAAGGTCAATGTTGAGGCAACTGGCCTAGCTAATAGTGATGACAGTCCTTCATGAAGTGACTCCAAACAACATTTACTGACTCCTTTCTGATTACCCTCAAATAAAATGTTGGCTTCCATCGGATCTTTCTCTCCTACCTCTGTGCTTGCTTGTGCTATATACCCTACTTGGACTACCACTCTTACCTCCCTATCAAAATCCTACTCATTACTCAAGCCTCAGCTAAATTTAAATCTCCCTTGGAGATGGGACTGAGATACAGAAGTGAAAGAAAAATTACAATGGATATGAGCCATCTCATATCCGTCTAGCCCTTTTCTAAACTCAAATGGACAATGTATTGGTCAGCCAAAGGGGTGCTGATGCAAAGTACCAGAAATCTGTTGGCTTTTATAAAGGGTCTTTATTTGGGGTAGAAGCTTACAGTCACAAGGCCCTAAAGAGTCCAACTCAGGGTTACTTCCTCACCAAAGTCTGTTGCCATGTGTTGAAGCAAGATGGCAGGCGACCTCTGCCTGGGCTCTCCTTCCTTCTTCCTTTTAAGGTTCCATGGGCTCAGCTTCTTCTGATCTCAGCTGTAGGCTGACATAAGGCTTGTCTCTCTTCCCAGGGTTTTAGCAGTTTGAGCCTTCCTTTTCTGTCACATGGCAGGACCAAAATGACCAAGTTTTCTCCTCTTCCTTTTCTTCTGTGTGTCTTCTTGAGTGAGTACCAGTTTACATCAGCCTACCAAGGGGGCAGGGACTTAACCTGAGTTACACCCTACTGACATGGTCGAGTTAAAGCCCTAATCTTAACATAATTTAATCAAACACATCTTTGATCTAACACAGTCAAAGGGATCACACCCAGAGGAACAGACCAGTTTACAAACATAATCCCTATCTCATTTTTGAATTCATAAAATAATATCAAACTGCTACATACACTTGTTGGCATTCCCTTATTTTTACAAAAATCATCACACACAAAATTGTATATTCTACCTACATGTACAAAGCAAATTTTCATACACTAAACTGTAAATGTAAGTAATATCACTGAGCAAGCTTGGATCTTGAAGGTTAACTGTGGAAGTTTTAAAATATGTCCACAATTCTTTGATGCTCCTATCTTCTCAAGGTAAACCTAATTCCCATCCCCTGCAGTGTGGGCTGGACTTCATTACTTGCCTCTAATAGGTAGAATATGTTAGAACTTGCAATGTGTGGCATCTAAGATTAATTCTTAAGAGTCATTGTGGCTTCTAACTTGCCCTCTCTTTTGTGTCACTTGCTCTGGGTAAAGCCAGCTGCCATGTTGAAAGGAAACTTAAGCAGCCCTACACAGAGGCCCGTGTGTTAAGAAATATGAGGCCTCCGGCTATGAGTCCTATGAGCAAGCCATCCTGGAAGCAGATGCTCTGGCCCCAATGGCACCTTCAGATGGCTGAAGCCTCAGCTGACATCTTCAATACAGCCCAGGCAAGATCCTCCCAAATTCCTGACCAATAGAAACTGTGTGATAGTAAATGTTTGTTGTATTAAACTGCTAAAGTTTGGGCATTGTTGTTATTCAGTAATAGATAACACCACAGCATCCTTTATTCTTTCTCATTATGTCTTTTCTACTTTACTCTACCTTTCTACATCCTACCCATCACTAAAGTCTGTTTATTGTTTCTCCAAAATATATACAGAAACTGTTTACTTCTCTTCAGCTCCACTACCACCACCTTTGTAAACCACTATCCTCTCTCACCACAGCATTATCCTTCCAACTATTGTCTCTGCCTTCATTATTTATTTCTCCCTCAACTTACTTGACCCATCTCCAGCCTCCAGTCAATCCTTCATACCGCAACCAGAATGGACTCTATGCAAGCTGTAGTTAAATTCTGAAAGGGCTGAAAAGCACTCTGAGGTAGGCAGAATTCTAACATGGTCCCAGTGATTCCCAACCCGATATACCTGCCCTGAATCATCCCATCCCCTTGAGTGGGCGTGTGGCAATGAATAGGGAGGATTTCACTCTTTGGATTATGTTACATTGTATGATAAAGGTGAAGGGAATTTGCAAATGTCATTAAGGTCCCACATCAATTGATTCAGAGTTAATTAAAGGGAGAATATCCTGAGTGGGCCTAAATTAATCAGGCTAGTCTTTAAAAGGGATTGGGCCATTCTTGAAGGAAGTGATCTGAAACATGAGCAAAATTCTCCTGCTGGCTTTGAAGAAGTAAGCTGTCATGCTGTGGAGAGGGCTATGTGGCAGGGAACAGTGGGTGGTCTCTAGGAGCGAGGGCCTTAGCACAACAACTGTAAGGCACCAAATTCTGCTAATCACCAGTGTGTTGAGTGATGACCCAGAGCCCAGAAGAGATCACAGCCCGGGCTGACACTTTGATCTCAGCCTTGTTAGACTTGAGCAGAGAACTTATGTGCCAAGCTTGGGTTCCTAACCCATGGAAATTATGACATAATAAATAAGACTTGTGTAAGCCAGTAAATTCTGGTAATTTGTTATGCAGCCTTAGAAAACATATAGACACCTCCATCACTCAAAAGGACATGAGGACCCTGATAATCCGCTTGGAATAATTCTTGATTCCTATGTCTGATCCGGTTTGATTCAGCAATTTTTTCTTCACACTGCTATACCTGGATCCAACTTGGAAAGTTTTTTATTACTCAATTCTCATTCTTCTCAACAGAATGCCTATTTATTTATGAAACAATTAGATAAGTATTACTGTGTTCCAGACACTAAGTGCTTTAGAAATATTATCTCATTTAATCTGCTTAACAATCCTATGAGGTAGATACTATCTTAGTGCCCTGTCACATAGATGAGGAAGCTGCAAACAGAGAGTGCTTACTCCCTGCTACAAAGCACTGGGGCTGACCAGAGACTCTGTTCTTTAGCAGCCATCACCCAATATTCACTGAGCCCTGGAAGACCCTTCCTTTCAGAGAATGAGGCTGAAAAGTGAAATGAAGAAAATGGAGAAATTTGGAAAATCTGAATCTGATCACTTTCCTGCTTGAAACTTTGAGTTGTTTCTCATTACATTTAAGATAATAGCTGAAACCCTTATGTGACAGTTTGAAGTTCTTTTATGAATCCCAGAAAGAAAAAAAATTATGTTCTTAAACTAATCTATCTTTAGGGTGTTATACCCTTTGCTTGCATTAGATTCACTTTAGATCACTTGCTTAGATTGCTCCTGATTGGACTACATCAGTGAGACATGACTCAGGTTGAGTTTCCACCTTCTTGCTGGGTCTTATATAAATGGAAACACAGAGTAAAAGGAAGCCACCACATTGATCCTGTCATATGAAGAAGAGGACTGCAGGAAAACCCATCTCCAACCTCCAGTAAATCCCGGAGGACTGAGAGACATCCCAGAGCCTGAAGCCAGCAAAGCACAGAAAGAGGTCCTGGAGGGACCGGGCCCATGGAGCAGCTCAAGGCTCAGGAGACAAGCCCTGCCATATGCCTGATAGCTCTCAGCTAAACTCAGGAAGAAAGCAGAACAGCTGAGACTGAGAGAGGAGGCTGGAAAGAGACAAGCTCTATCCCTGGTTGCTCACAGATGAGCTCTGGGACCTGGGCTCCAAGAGTCAGCGAGCCTGGAGAGGAAGGCAGTGACCTAGGCCGATATCACTGCCATCTTGCTTCACCACGTGGCGGCTGACTTTGGTGAGAAAGCATCTCTGATGGTGCCTTGATATGGACATTTCATAGTCTAGGAACTGCAAGCTTTTTCCAAATAAATTCCCTTTATAAAAGCCAACCCATTCCTGGTACTTTTCATAGGCAACCCTTTGGCAAACTAAGACACCTTACTTGAATCCTAAGGCACAGCATGATCTGATCTTTTCCTCCCTCCCCAGCTTCATTCCACATTATGTAACTGGTAGTGTGTGACCTCATAATTCAATAGTCAACAGATATATACTAAAAGCCCATGAGGTACGTAAGCTGTAATTATATTGGCAACTCTCTGTACCCAGAACGAGCATAAGCTAATACTTACTTAGTGCTAAATGAAAGGAATTCAATGATTATGATGTGGCCCCATTCACAAATCGAAAAGTGGAGAGGATGAGCATATAAGTGAATAAAGCACAACTGATAAGCATGGGCTTGAGAAATAGGAATCCCTGCAGAAGAAACACAAGCATTTTTTTTTTTACATATCCCCCCTTTCTGCTTGTTCTTGCTGCATTCATTTTCGCATTCTTCCATGTCTGCTTTGTCTCCCCCAGTTGCGGCGACGTACCGAGTCAGCTCACCACGCAGGCGGCTTGCCCTGTTCGCGGGAGGCTCTGCTCTGCTCGCGGGCAACTTGCCCTGCCCATGGAGGCTTTGCCCTGCCCGTGGTGGCTTTTTGCCCAGTCCGTGGCGGCTTTTTGCCCTGCCCATGGCAGCTTTTTTTCTTTTTTGCCCTGCCCATGGCAGCTCTGCCCCGCCCACAGCGGCTTGCCCTCTCAAGGCGGTCTGCCCGCTCGGAGAGGCCCTGGGAACTGAACCCGGGGCCTCCCATGTGGTGAACTTGTGCCCCATCCACTGGGCTACAGCCGGCCCCCAACACAAGCATTTTATGTGCTTACCTCTCCTAATACAAAAACAAAAGGGCTGTGATAATTTCTAGATCAGTGATTTTCACCTGAAAAAAATCACAGTTCTTAGTGAAAACCACAGTGACTAACTGTCCTGGTTTGATCAGGAAGAGGGGTCCTGGGACATGCTAAAACAGGGACAGTCCTGGGCAAAATGGGATACTTGGTCACTGTCTGTATAAAGCATATATGTCCGTACACATACTCTCATCCTATAGCTGTCTACCTACACATATATAACTGGATTAAGTTTTATGAAACAAAAATTAGTCTTATTGTATTTATTAAATTCTAACATTTTCTGTTCTTTGTTTTATAAATGATGTTCATGTCCTACTATGTCAATTTCATAATTAAAAATTTCATAATTTGCTGTTTGCGATTTCTAATTTGAAAAAAAAACTGCTCTAAATATCCTTGTTTATTATTTTTCTCCTAATTTATAAGCTATTTATAACTACAAGTACTTACAACTACAAGTTTAAGCTACTTAAACTACTGTTTAGCTACAGACTAAACCTATTTTATTTCATATTCTTTTGGTTTGGGGGGATTGAGGCCAAGTTTATTGAGGTATGTTTTATATACAGTATAATCCCCCCTTTTTAGTAAAACCCTGTGGATTTTAACAAATGTTTACAGTTGTGTATTCACCACTATGATCAAGATACAAAACAGTTTCATCACTTCCTCCAAATTCCTTTTTTAAAAAAATCTCTCAAATGCATTGCACTATTATTAACAAGTATTAACTGCCATCTTGCCGTTGCTAATCTTGGGAAAGCAAGGGGCTGGTTTGTTGTCAGAAGTGCTATCAGGTACCTTTCAGTAACTGCTGTGGTCTTTAATGACAATTGGGCTTGGTTTTCAGCAGAAAGGAGGAAAGAGTTTAAAATTGTTACCAGAGATTTATTGTTTGGGCCCTCTAGGGCACTTGTCCTTCTTCAAGTGCTGGTGAATTTCAGGGTATAAGATTTTTTACTAAAAATTTTTTAGCATTTTTCTTATAGTAGAATCATGTCCAAATACTTCCCAAGG
This sequence comes from Chaetophractus vellerosus, assembly GCA_004027955.1. Taxonomy (NCBI): domain Eukaryota; kingdom Metazoa; phylum Chordata; class Mammalia; order Cingulata; family Chlamyphoridae; genus Chaetophractus; species Chaetophractus vellerosus. The sequence goes on from PVKH010000201.1 coordinate 10,913, forward strand.
GCATACTGTGGTCCAACACTCAGCTATGTGATCCAGAAGCACAAGATGGTATTATAAATGGTAGTTTGCCCTCAAAGAGTTTACATTTAAGTCAAGAATATGCATGTAATATATACAAGAGCAAAGAATAGGTGTGAGGAAGTGGTGAGTGTGGGCTGGAAGAGACAGCAAGCTTCCTTTGGGTGGAGTTGAAACTTACTATGTACGAGATTCAGTGCCCTGAACTCAACATCATCCTATTTAAGCAGAAACCAACGAGGATTGTGCTCAGCATTTAACAGAAGCTTTATCTGATGGCCTGCAGGCAAGAAAGGAGCTTATTTTTCTTTACATAATAAGAAGTCCAGGGGTGCTATGTACCTCCAAGATGCCATCATGTCTCCATGGCCTGTGTTTCTTGCTCTAATCTCTTTAATGTGAAAATTTCCTTTTTTCATTCTCAAGATATTTGCTGCTTCTGCTCCTAGGTATATACCCAAAAGAAACACACACATATGCCCACACAAAAACTTATACACAAATGCTCATAGCAGCATTATTCATAATAGCTCAAAGTGGAAACAACCCAGATGTCAATCAACTGAGGAGTGTTGTATGTCGTAAGAAGGAGAAAGGAGGGAGAAAGGAGAGACTAGATAATGGAGAGGCAAATGACAGTTCCTGCCACAATCTTAAAAATAAAACAAGGGGCCGGCTCGATAGCCCAGTGGATAGGGCGTTGGCATACCACATGGGAGGCCCTGGGTTCGGTTCCCGGGGACCTCTCCTAGCGGGCAGACCGCCTTGAGAATGGCAAGCCGCCATGGGCGGGCCAGAGCCGCTGTGGGCAGGGCAAGAAGCTGCCACGGACAGGCAGAAGCCACCATGGGCAGGGCTGGTCGAACGCGAATGGAGCGCAGCCAGCCACCCGCGAACTGAAAGCCAGCCGTGAATGGAAGCAGAAGCCGCCCACAAGCGGGGAAAGCCGCGCTTGTGCAGTGACCAGTCTCGGCGCGTTGCCGCAGCGGGGGGGAAGGGGAGATATGTAATAAAATAAATAAATCTTAAAAAAAAATAAAATAAAACAAAACAAAAATACCAAAACTCTCTGAAGTTGTCATAGCCAAGAAGAGTGTGAGCAGTATGCCCATGTCATGGAATACTATTCTGTAATACAAAGAAATGAAGAACTGATACATGCTACAACATCGTGAACCTTAAAAACATTATGCTGAGAGAAAGAAGCTAGTCATAAAAGGCCACAGTGCATCTGATTCCATTTATATGAAAATGTCCAGAATAGGCACATCCATCAATACAGAAGGCAGAGGAGTGGCTGCTAGCACTGAGGGGCTTGGAGTTGGGGGGAAATGGGGAATTACTGCCAATGGCTATGGATTTCCTGTGGCAGCGATGAGAATGTTCTCAAATTGCTTGTGGCGATGATTGCACAATCCTGTGACTATAGTGACGACGATTGAATTGTACACTTTAAATAGGTGAATTGTATGGTATGTGAATCGTATCTCAATAAAGCTGTTATAAAAACACACAGCAAAATAAAGATGCGTACCAATTTTTACATTTAAAAATAACTTATGTTTTAAGTCACAACTTTATATAATAATACTAAAATAGTACTTTTATTAGTTGTGCATCTGGTCATTATTTCCAACCTTTGGGCAAGAGAATAAACTGAAGGAAGAGGGAAAAGGCCCATGCCAGCCAAATTTGGCCCTTTTAAAAGGCTTTCTTAGAAGCTTCACCCAGAATTTTTCACTTACATCTCATTGCCGAGAACAATACAGCAATCCTTAGCTGCAAAAGGAGACTAGAGAAGTAAGTATTTTAGCAGGGCACATGGTCAGTAACTTTCTCTTAAAAGGAAGGAGAAAGGAGAGACTGGATAATGGATAGGCAAATGACAGTTCCTGCCACAATCTTAAAAATAAAACAAAACAAAAATACCAAAACTCTCTGAAGTTGTCATAGCCAAGAAGAGTGTAAGGAGACATAACAACTAAATGTTGTCATGTCTGTTACAGAAAAAGGCATAAGGTGAAAGCTAAGTAAGTCTGATTAAACTATGGACTTTAGTTAATAGCAAGGTACCAATATTGGTTCATTAATTATGACAATGGTATAATATCTTTGTAAGATATCAATAATAGAGGAAACTGGGTGTGGGGTATATGGGAACTTTCTGCACTATCTTCACAACTTTTCTGTAAATCTAAAACTATTCCAAAACCAAAAATTTTTTATTTAAAAATTTAAGTCAGAAAAGCTGTTCTGATTTTATTGCTTCTATTTTTCAGTTATGAAAACTGAGACTCAAAGTTTGAGAGGCTTGCCAAGGCCAAAGAGCATTTAAGAAGCAAAGCTGTGACTTGAGTTCAGGGCTTATCTCACTCATTGCATTATGCTTTTTTATGTGATTTCTTTTCCTAGGAAGGACGCCCCTTGAGAATTCTCATGGGCAAGTCTAATGGGATTGCTAGAATCCCCGGGGTGTGAGCTAATTTCTAGTGCCTACTGCCGGTAGTGGTTTAAGTGGCAAAAGGCATACCCTGAGCCTTAGAAATAGACACTAATAAAGACAACCTAGAAAAGCCCAACCAGACTTATTTATAAAGAAATAAACATTTACCACAACAAAGCTCAGAGTCGTTAAAGCATACTGCCTGCTATTATAGCTGTTTGCTAAAACTGTAAACTCCATGGGGCCTCTGATATTTGGACCAGGATTTATATCCCTAGTAGTACCAAGAGCATACATCACATATTGGAGATGCTTAAAAAAAGATCATCGATTGAATGCATCCATCCTAAATACATAATCAATAAACCAAGTACAGAAATACAGAGTAAGAGGAAACCCAGGCTAAAGTCCAATGGTCAGACATTCTGAGATATTTCACACTTAGATTTCCTTGGCCTTACTCTTTCTCATGTATACATTTAGGCTGTTTGCTACAACATTATAAATAAAATTCATTCATAACTTTTCAGAAAATAGTGTCTTTCTATTTTTTTTTTTTTCTGCAAAAAGCCAGGGAATCAATTGTATTACTTGCTTCAGAACATCAAGGACCTTCTTGGGATGCTTTCTGCCTGAAGTGCTGCCCTCTTGAGGCCTCCCTGGTCTTTCCTTCAGAAAGGAATAACTTCTTCCACGTATTCCATCAGCAACCATTTTCTGACCGCCCAGTCTGTGTCAGTACTAGAGAATCAGTGACAGATCAAACAGAGCTTCTCTCTCATCGAAATCAGTCTTTCAGGGAAAGCAGATAATTCACAGACGTTATACAAATAATGATGTAAGTATTATTATAACAAAAGCCAGGGAGCATCCCTGGGGTAGGGGGTGCAGGGAGAGGGGTTTAAGATCTTATACCAGGAGGAACACCATTTAGGAAGAACAGAAAAAGGCATAAGGAAGAACATCAAATTAAAAAAAAAAAAAACCTCTGTTTTCTGTCTGAGATTAAATGCAATTGAGAGATACAAGAGTCAGAAAGATGAAGAATAAAAGCTATGTTAAATAATAAAAGATCCTGAAATTGCAAGCTTAGCCCCTGTGTTTCCTGCTCAGTGTTTCAGGGGAGAGAGCAGACCAGATGGGTGTTTTCTGCAGAGATATAGATCCCAAAAGACAGAGTAGACAAGAACGGTTGGTCCACACGTGGCCAGTTTCTTCTCCAACGTCACAAATCAGATAAGGGCACCTTCCTCTCCAGGGGTGGGATATGTAAGGTGACAGAGAGGATGAGGGTAACACTCCAGGGAATGGGAGAGGGCTGGGAAGAAAAGGCCCACTGAGAAAGACATGTTCATGTATCCTAAAAAGGATAAGAAAAAGGAAGAGATGAAACACACAAGAGAAAGAAGATAATTGCAGTGAAAGAGCCTCCTCATCCTCCACAAAAGGATGTTTAGGTGCAAGGAAAACAAAAATAAAGCTGTCATCGGATGGTTTCTCTTTTCTTTGTGAAGAATGAAGTTAAGCCACTGACTGAAGGAGAGAAGGTGGAAGGGAGGGGTCAGGTGTCTGAGGGAGAGGAGGAGATCTGAAGCTGTCATTGAGGAGAAGCCGATGAGACAGTACGATAGTTACTGAAATGCTGAATATCAAATAGCTGATTCCAATCAAACATCGTAACCAGAATAATAATTTTATAAACTCCCTTTTTAAGTTCGACAATTCCTTTTTATACAGACCAACATATGTTACATACAAAGTTCACTCTTAACCCTGTGAAGTACTTCTCTAAGAACCAGCTGTAGAATAAGGAACATTAGAAAGAAGCAAACATTGGTTATTAGGTAGAAAATGAATGTGTCCAGATAGCCTAGATAGTTAACTTTTTGAGAAGGAGGAAGAATAAGCAGTCCGCTATCAAGTAGAAGGACGTAAATGTTGCCACATAATTGTACCATAGATATAAACAAAAGAAACATAAACACTTAAATGTATGTGGGAGGAAAAGGCATGGAAAAGGGAAAGATTTGAGTTTCATTTTTAATTCTTGCCCTGTCTGAGCAGTTTATGGTCCAGAGATCTGAGTATCCTGAGTACAGAAATGCTTTCTTTGGGAATCCAAGAAAAGGTGCCAGAATAGAAGCTTCCCCAGGGTCTCTTCTATAGGATTTATCAACTATCTCGTTTGCTCTCTCTAGCATTCTGCCCCTGCCCCCATTGACCTTTCCAGTTCTGCTTCTCTTTACTTCCAGCGGTGGCTCTGGACTGGTTGGCTGTGCAGGCTGAGAAGTAGTGGCTGCAGTCCTTCATCACTGAAATGAATGTTGCCTAAAACCCCAAATCTATAGAACAGGTCTGGCCTCAAATTCTCACAAATAGCAGTGAGCAACGTCAGCAGCATGCCACTAAATCTTTAATCCAAGAGAGAATGAATCATTTCAATACAAGGAACCTGGGAAAGGAAGGCAGAAAAGAAAGCATTTGAACAGAAGGCTGATGGGATTTCCATCGACGCAGCTCCTGCTGACACCCTGGGCGAGATGTTCATTGTGTAAAAGAGAGATCACAAAATGCATTAAGAGATATTATGCCGTACACTCCAATTAGCAACACTGATCACCCTTTGCTAGTTCACTGTCTCCGGAATTTTGAACAAACTCCCATAATCCTTCAAGCCGATGTCCGAGACATTAAAAACCACAATTACATTACTTCAAAGCCATAATTAAAAAGTTTGGTCCTAGTTCCAGACCTACCATTTATTTCTAAGAGAAACACACTTCAGATCTGATGTAAGCCCTTATAAATTACCAGCTTTGAACAAAATAAGTTTAGCTTTCCATAAAGAATAAAATGGGGTTTTATTGTGGGAAAAAGGGGAAGACTAAATGATTGTAAATTTGTATTGCATTTTTATAACCACTTGAGTTTGAAGTCAAATATAATTTGACATTTTATTGATATTTCCAGTGTTTAAAGCTGACAAGAAGTACATTAAATTTTACCATGTAAATCTGATATGACAATAAAAAGCCTTTCGTTCTTCTCATTGGAATTGTTGCAGTAAAATGAAATAAGGAGTGCCATCAAGAAAATGATTTTTTTCCCCTTTTAAACCTTTTTTTTTTTTTTTTAAAGAAGCTCTGTCAGGACTTAAGGTGCTCTCTTTTCTATAGAAGTGGATTTTTCCCCCAAGGGTGATATACTCCCAACACTTGTAAGTAGGCCCTAAGATTTGCCTTAAACTTTGCTTACCTTTTGATGACACTGTTGTATTGTTCTTCTGATAATAATAAATAATTGTAGCACTCTGTATTAGTCAGCCAAAGGGGTACTGATGCAAAATACCAGAAATCTGTTGGGTTTTATAAAGGGTATTTATTTAGGGTGGAAGCTGACAGTTACCAAACCATAAGCATAAGTTACTTCCCTCACCAAAGTCTGCTGGAGCACGAGGGCTGCCAACGTCTGCAAGGGTTCAGGCTTCCTGGGTTCTTCTCTTCCTGGGGCTTGTTTCTCTCTGGGCTCAGCTGCTCTGTACTCTCCACAAGGCCAGCTTGTAGACTATCAGGGGAATGGCTCGTCTCTTTTCCAGGGGCCTCTGCCATGTCTATGTAGCTATCTCTATTCCTCTGTGTTCTTCTCCAGTGTGTTTTCTTCCCAGGGCTCCAGCTCAAAACTCCAACTTCCCTCCTCTGAGGTGCAGTTTCTCTGCAAGTCCTGCCCACCAAGGGGGCGGTGACTCAACATCCTACTGACATGTCCCAGTCAAAGCCTTAATCATTATTTAATCAAGTACAAGTGAAACCTCTGAATCCAATATAATCTAATATGTCCAGAGGAACAAACCAGTTCACAATCATAATCCAATATCTATTTTTGGAATTCATAAACAATATCAAACTGCTACACACTCTTTATTGAACATCAACAATGCAAGACAGTGTTGGGTCCTCAGAGAAATCTCTGTACTAAACATGTGCTGCTGTGAAGAGATATTTGGAAAATTATACTTACTAAAAGCAGAACCTGTGTCTTATGTGGTATGTTCACATCCTGTCACACAGCCACACCAAAAACATCATGTGACATGATGAAATTACATATGAAGTACAAATGAAATATATCAGCAGCCATTTTAACCAGAATCAGCCATGACATAAGATCTCGAAGTTCTGAGCAGGATCAAAAATGCACGTATTCCTGAGCACAAAGGCAAAACCACACACCTCACAACAACAACAACAACAACAACAACAAATCCTATATCTGTTATTAAGGTTGCCAGAAAAAATACAGGAAGCCAGTTATATTTGAATTCAAAATATGCAACAATCTTTTAGTATAAGTATATCCTATGTGGTATTAACCTAAAATTCAAATTTAATGGTGGCCTGAATTTTCATTTGCTAAATCTGGCAACCCTATCCACGACGCAATTACTGCCTCTTGAATGTTTTTCATTTATTCATTTTATGTGTATGTGGGCCATGGAGGAAAAGGGCACAAGGAGGACTAAGCAATACTAGGTCACTCGTATTTTGCAATGTTTCATGTCAAAGATCATACATTTACCAAGGTAGAGGCTATAAATATAATACAAATGTGTATGTGTGTGTACATATATATATAGACATGCGTGTGCATATAATGTGTATTTATGCATGTGTGAACAGGAAAATTTCATTAGTTCTCTGAAATAAATGGATATTATCTATTGTTTTTTCAATATAAAGCATAGCCATCAGAAACACACTTTGGGAAATTTTTCAAAAAACAAGTACTGAATTTAATGTTTTAGAGTTAAAAAGTGATTATTAATAATCGACAGTTTCGGATGTCAGCTTGGAATCACCTTTCTTTTTTGCATGGGGTAATTCTTATAGCTGAGGACTTACCGTTTGGAAAGGATTACAATATGTATATATTTATATATTTCCCTGCTAAAATGTTAATTTCACTATTATTTTGTCTCCTTATCATGAATTTTGTGTTTATTTCACATATGAAATCTATAACAAGATGCATTCAGTGAGATGCATACTGGCTTAAATAAAAGGAAGATTAGTTTTTATGTGTAACTGGAAAGACAAGGTGTGGAGAAGATTCGATTCAGCAACTCTACAGTGACAATAAGGGCCTAGTCTCCTTCTGCCTGGCTCTCCCTGGTGGTAACAATATGGCCCTCAATGACTCCTATAAATGTAGGCTTTTTCCACAACCCAAGAGAGAAACATCACTGTTCCAGGAACTCTCTCAAAAGAGTGAGAAAATTTCTTTCCCCCAAGACTTCAATAAACTTCTCTCTGAATCTCAATACTCCATCTTTCCTTACATGGCCTTTCCTGAACCAAAACTGCTGGCTACAGTGTTGGATTATCCTAATAGATTTAAGACTAAACCACATATCTAGATGTATAACCCTAAATCTAGTAGAACACTCAGCTTTGCCCAAATGTAAGAGCTACATGGGGAAACTATGTGTCCCGGGAACCTTCCTAAGGAGGCATATTGCCTTGTTTTTATTTCCCAACATACTATTACAAATTTTTTCAAACATACAGGAAATCTGAAAGAGTTATATCCACCATTTAGATTCTACAATTGACATTTTGTTATATTGTTTTATCACACATCTAGCATCTTTTCTGTTGCATTAGGTTTTGATGACTATATAAAGGTGTTAGTACTTTAAAAAGCCAACATATTTATATAGCCAATTACATTTGTATGAGTTTATAATGCATTTGTTCTCAAACTCCTTTCACAAGCTGAGTGACAGTTGACCACAAAGAAACACATTTTGCATTCAAAGCTTAAAATTTTAGACCTCTAGAGGAATAGGTTTCAGCATCCAAGGTCTGATACTGATATGATTTATGTTTGGATCATGCTTCTGCAAAGCAAAGGGTACATTGTGGACCTTGCCACTTACATAAAATGATCTGATTGTGAGATCAATATATTCACGCTTTAAAAGGTATCTAAACCTATTACAACTTCTAATTTCTCAAGATTCTATTTCTACTTTTGATCACCTTTGTTGATTTCAATGGCATTCACACATTTGTTCGTTCAATGCTCAATTCAATTATCACCTTCCCTCATAGTGTTCTCCAATTCCCACATTTAGCCTTAGGCTAATCTGTCTGCCTTAATGTAATTGTACATTTATTTTTTATAACATTTATCACATCATAATTATAACTATTTGTTTATGAGCCTATCTCTCTGACCAGGGTGCTTTTATATATCCAGCTTGGACTTTGTGTTTTCTGTCACATAGTGGGAAGTCCATAAAGTTTGTAGAATTAAATTTAAGTCAAGAGATATATGTTGGACATGGGATTTGTCAACACTTGAAATGTAGAAGGAAATGCTTCATATATATTACTTAAAAATTCCCCATTAGCTGCTTCAGAAAACAAAATCAGTTTGGCAGGATGTCATGTTCTCTGCTTTGAATATTGATCTTCCTAAGATCATGTAACAGAAAATCAGCCTGGGTATTGTACTCGATTTATCTAGCCACAAATAGCATTTAGAATAAGATTAGTCAACACTTTCGCTAGAGTAAAAGTGCTAGAGTTCAACTCCAGGTTCTGTTCCGTTCTAGCTGTGAGATCTCAGGCAAGTGACTGAATCCCTTTCTGCTCAGTTTCCTCATCTGTCCAACGGAAATAATATGACTACCTATTTCATAGAGTTGTTGAGAGGATTGTGTAAGTAACTTCAGGTAAACTTTACAGTACCTGACACAGATGATGGTTTTTAAAGAAAAGGTGTGGTACACGATAGCTACTGCTTATATAAGATGTAAACATTTTACCCTATTTTTTTTTTTCAACAAAATCCAGATTTACTCAGGTAGCTCTGGAGAGTCTCTGATCTCAGGATGGTAGGACTCCATCTCAGTCTCCAGGGAAAAAACCATGGTGCTCTACCCCAGCACTCCTAACACTTGGTCTGTGATTGGTCAATGGGGGTAAGTGGCGTCCAGGATAGGTTTTTCTTTCCTTATTAAAACGAACAGATATGACTGGCTTGACACACCTCATTTCCTGTTCTCCTTTCTTCCTGCTTGCATTGTCAAGGACAGCAGTTACCTGTTCACCATGAGGAGGCAAAAGTCAGGATGCCAAGAAAGACAGAGCAGACAGAAAATGACCGTCTATGATGGCATCGCTGAGTCACTGTAATGGTACCAAATTACCTTTCTCTAGACGTTTTGTTATGTATGAACAATAACTGCTATAGTTTTATCACTGTAGCAGCACTTTCTGATACTGCTAGTCAACACAATGTAACTGATACAACAAAGCAATATAGCATACTTGACCTTGTGGGACTTGCCATGTGGTATACATATTTTTCCATAATAATAATATTCTCAATGATAAGAGAGAAGAAAACTAGAGCAATAAATACCATGTTTTAAATGCTTTATTTTGTTAGAGCTTCGTTGGTCATTATGAGTTCAAACCCTTCAGGGGTCTGTTCACCCTTCTACAGAAAAAAAAGTTGTATCACCAATCTTGAAAGATTGTGCTTTCTTAGCTTGGCCTTTAACTACAATGAACTGGAAAGGAAGAGAAAATAGATGACTTGGAACAGATCCATACCCTCCACAGGAAAGTCAAATCAAATAAATATCCTCGGATTTGAATATACAAATAAAAGCACATTTAAATCCCAGGAAGCACATTTCTAAAGTGGAATACTTTAAATCAAGGGTTCTTAACCTTTTTTGTTGCATAGAACCCTTTGCCTGTCAGGTGAAAACCACGGACCTCTCACTAAGTCCGCACTATACTGTGTATTATTTAATAAATATATCACACCCACACCAACACACCCCACAAGGATGATGGTTTTTTTGAATTTCAATTCAAGCTCACAAACCCTCGGTTAAGGAATCCTGCTTTAAATGATGGGCATATTTAGGGAATTGGAATTAATGTTAGCAAATGATAAAGGCAAAGAATAAATTTGATAATATCCAACTTTGGAATTCATTCATTGATCTATTCAATAAACAACCTTTAAATGCACCTCATGTGCAAGATATTGTGAAGAAAACAAGCATCATCTTTGTGCTTACTGAGCTTTATATCTCTTAGGAGTAGAAATTATTTTGAGGGACCTTAGCATAAGCGAGAGGCAGATTAAGGATGGGCTCTGAGTTACAATGGAAGCCAAGGTGAGGTGGGAGACCAGCTTCTCTCCATGGATGTGAAAGATGTGATCTGAAGACAATCTGTTTATATTGATACCAAGAACAGGGAAGAAGATAGAATTTCTGGTAGGAATCAACTTCTGAAACTGGTTTCATTTATGGTATCAAGAGCCCTTTGCAGAATTAGCACTCTACCTACCCCAATTATAAACATTTTTTCCTTCTTTTTCTTTTTTCTTTTTTTTTTCAATCATTTCTAATCATATCCCTAACCAAATCTTTAGGGAATTCCTGCCTTGAAACTAAAGGAGTTACTAAATATTGCAGGGTCCCATTTTCCTAAGGGGGAGAGGGAGCTCTCCAATATCAGCATAAACTGTTAAGTGGGTAATCCGTAGAATCTTTGCTTTCTTCACATGCACTCATTCTAAAAGCAACATTTTGTAAAGTTCCTTATCATCATGTTTTACTTACTGGGAAATAAAAAAAAAGACCAGAGTTGGTAGCACCCAGCATTACCCAGTACAGGAACTGAAAGATAATTTATCTTACATTGAGCCACTTGCCCTAAATTACTTTTAACTTTATACATTGTTTATAAATGCTCAAAAATTCACATCTGGTGCAAAGGTCTCCCACTTAACTTTTTCCTTTACCTTTGAAACACAAATTTAAAGTCAGATGGAAAACATAGGTGGGGAAAAATCCAACCAATCTGCACTGAAGCTGAACTTCTTCCTACCTCTACCACACTCTCTCCAGGTCTCTCCCATTGAATCAATTTTCTCCCTTCTATATCAGTTCCCAGCATTTGGAACAAATGATTTCATGTTCAACAATGTCAATCTTTAGCTTATATTTGGATACAAACCATAAAACCTACAGTAATTCCACAGATTACAATTCATGTCCCTCGGGTAGCTTTGTGTAGGATTAAATCCCAAACAGTTTCATATAGGTCTCTTTGCTAACTACCCATTCTATACAATGTTGAATTTTCTTGGCCAAAGACAAAAATTTTTATCATCTAGCAATTGTTCTTCCATTCCCATGCCCCCAAACTGTCTCAGCTTCTCTCATCTGTGGCTTTATCATACTTTATTCACTCCTTTGTACATCTCTCTTTAGTTCTTATTATATCCTGTTCTGGAAAGAACATGGAAATCTGTGCTTGCCCATAAGATGACTGACAGTTACTGTTATGAACCACTTGATAAACTTGAGGTGGAGTGTGATGAAAGGATACCTTTACTAGTTCTAAAGAAATTTTCCGCTACCCCTTTCTCAGAAAAGAGAAAGATCACAAATGTAACCTCTGGCAGGGTATCATGCCACGTACCCATGCTTTTTTTCTTAGAACATCTGCCTTCTGGCAATGCAATTCTCATTTGCATTTCTAAAGCAGCTCCTATTGGCTTTGACTATATTTCTAAAAATACTTAAGCTCTGTCTCCATTTATATTTGAACCCAGATAACTCTGCATACCATGGCAGAAGGATAAGGAAGGGCATATCCTTTTATAAGATAGTGGACAAAACATATATTACGATTTTGTAAGAACATAGAGAAGTGCAGCTCTACCTGTCTAGAAATCAATACCAAGAGAAAGGTTTAGTATGTTTAAAAAGGGTCACAGAGGGTGTTGGCTGACAGATGTTTCCTAAGAATCAAACTGATCAGAAGAAACAAACACTTTTTTTAAAAATATCATAATGAAATTTATTTCACATACACAGAAAAACAGCCAATAGTTCAGAACTATGGAACTGTTAAAGGAAATATAAAAATAGAGCTGAAACTAGGAGCTTGTAAAGAGAACATATGATAATGAAGACTTAACATTTGGCATGCCCAGTAATTTCTCCAGAGCATTCTCATCTACTCGCAGAGGTGCTGAATCCTCCAGCACCCTCCAAAAGATTTGCTTAAAAATGTAATTAAAGGGTGCGATGGTAGATTTTTGACAAAAGTCAGAATTTCTCCTACTGAAAGTATGTGAAATCGATGTTGCCATTAGTTCTTAAAATGGTTTATATTTATATTTGTTAAAATAAATGTTTTTTGGAAGATAACATCCATAAAGAAAAGACCACAAATCGTATGCAAATTTTCACAAAGAGAACACCCTCATAAAACCACCATCCTGGCCATCCTGATCAGGAAATAGAACATTCCACAGACCGCAGCATGGCACCTGGTGACATGTCGCTGACCAGGCACGACACACACCACCTTTCTTAAGCAGCCACTATCCCGACGACGTCTAACACCACTGGGTTTTACCTGCTTTTGAACTTTATGTAAATGGAGCCATTCAACACGTGTTCTCTGCCTGGCATTTTTCCCTCAGTGTGAGATTGGTGAGTTTATCCAGGTTGCATAAAAGAGTAGTTCATTCATTCTCATTGCTTATATTTTGGTGTAAACTAATACCATAAATGTATTTATGCTACTATTATGGACATTTCAGCTTTTCCCAGTTTGAAGCTGTTATAATTACTGCTGCTGTGACTATACTTGCACATAAATTTTAGTGCATGTACGTTTGCATTTTGTTAGATACATATCCAGAACAGATTTTCTGGGTTATGTCGAAGAGCAGAAACTCCTGTTACTCTACCCATAAGCTTTTGGCTCTCATGCATTTTGGTCTGACTTCCAAATACTAACGCCTATGATCCTTTGTATGAATGAGGGCTTTCCCTGGTCACTGGAATTGGCACAGCACCGTGCTCCCCAAAGTCACCCACATATGCACATATTCACACACTGCAGGCCAGCAGTCAGGGAATTAACCCTTCTGGTAGTAGCACTTAACCAATAACTGACTCTAATCCAGGTGCATCTTTTAAACTGACTTCCAGAGTTCCCTGGGAACAGTAAGCTCCAGTTATCCACACTGGTAATTTGCCTGATAATATACACACTTTTTTTTTTTTTTTTACTTCCTTCCCTATCCTGTTTTACTGCTTTGTGCTTCTACAGGTATTTCCTGCCAAATAAACTTTTGGCAATAGAATTATCTCAGAGTATGCCTTTGGGGGAGTCCAGTCTAAAACAAAGGGAATGGATATATTCCGTTTTGGAAGATACCACCAAACAGATTTTCAAAGTGATAATGCCAATTTATACCCAACCAGCACAGCAGGATATGTGAGTTCCAGGTGCCCCATATGCTCACAAAATCTTAGCATTTGAGAATTCACAGTCTTTTAAAGTTTGAGCCATTTTAATTGGCATGTGGTATATAATTCAGTAAGTTTTACCTGCATTTCCTTGTTGATAAATGATGCTAATAATCTGAGATATACATGTATACATGCATGTGTGTGACTTGGATATTCTGTCTTGCAAAATGCCTGTCCATGGTCTTTTTGTTTTTTCTATTGGATTTCTTATTAATATGTGGGACTTCTTTATATGTTTTCTTATAAGTCCTTTTTCGATATTTATATCACAAATATTTTCTCCTACTTTGGGGCTTACGTTTTCACTCTCTTAATGTTGTCTTTGAATTAATAGAAAACTTTTCATTTAAATCTATCCAATTTATCATTTTTTTATGTTTGGTGCTTTTTTTTCACATATAAGTAATCTTTGCCAACCCCAAGACTTGAAAATATTCACTTATATCATCTCCTGGAAGCTTGCTTTATTTAGATATACAGTCCATTTGGAATTGATTTTTGTGTACTGTATGAAGTAGGATCAAGAAATATTTGTTTCCATCCTGGTTGCCTGCTATCTCAGTTCCGTTTATTTAAAAGAACAACCTTTCCCACTTCTTGTATCATCCTCTTTGTCACAAATCAAGCAATTCTATGGATGTGATCTGTTTCTGCACTCTTTATTGTGTTCCCTTGGTCTATTTGTTGATCTTATATGAATCTCTGTGTTTTAACTGTGACTTTTAAATAAATCTTGAAATCTAGTAGGGTGACTCAACTTTTTTTTTCTGAAACTATCATTTGACCTTATCTTCTGATGTATATTTTCAGTAGTTAAAGAACTATAGGCAATTTTTATTTTTTCTATAAGCATTGTGAAACTGTCCTTTTCTCACCAATGGTGTCATTCATTTCTATTGAAAATTCGGCTGTTAGTCTTACTGTTACTTGTAAAAAGTACTTTTTCTCTGACTACAATTTTTTTTCACTTATTTGTAGGTAAAAGTTTTACCTCTTTGTAGATAGAAGTTTTACTCTGATTTGTCTGAACTTAACTTTCTCTTTATTTATATGTACCTTGATCTCTCTCAATCATTAAAAAACTACTCAATCATTATCTCTTCAAATATTGAGTCTTCCGCATTCTATCTTTACTCTTTTCCTGGGACTCCTCCTACAGCTTTTCACCAAGTCATATTTGTCTCTATACTCTTTTGTATTTTCTGGGTTTTTTTTCTTCTCATGTTTTAGTTTGGATATTTTCTACTGATCTAACATTTAGTTCACTGATATTCTCTTCAACTTATGTCTAAACTGCTATTAAGCACATACATAAATTATTAATTTCAATTAATGTTTTTCTTCAGTTCTAAAATGTAGGTTTGATTCTTTACCTTACAGATCTCTTTTTTCTGCTGAAATTCTCCATTATGTCATGTATTTTCCTGAAGATATAAACTATGGATATTATAAATCCAGGTCTGAGAACTCCAATAAATAGTAGTGGATCTGTTTCTATTGAGGTGTTTTTTTTTTCCTCAGTCACTTAGTCCTATCTTGTGCTATACCTGATAAGTTAATTAAGTGGTGAATATTATATATAAAAACTTTCTGAGATAATCTGACAGTCTTTATGAGTTTTTTTTCTTCCTCCAAAGCGGATTTGCTTTTGCATATGGCAAGGCTGTTAGAGAAAAGAGTTTATCAACTTAATCCAGACTGGAATTGAGCTGAGTTAGAGAAGTTTTAGGTCTCTGTGAGGGCTGGTCTACTTCTGGATGAACTTTCCTCCCAGAATTTCCTACCGAAAGCTGGGCTATTTGCCAGAATCTCTCCTCTATTATGGGCCCTGGATGATTTTCTCTCTTTCTCTCTCTCTCTCTCTCTCTCTCTCTCTCTCTCTCTCTCTCTCTCACACACACACACACACATATACACATCTGGTGCTCCAGAACTACAAGATTTCTTAAATCTCTAATCTCTGCTCTCTGCTCAAGTTTTCAGTCTCTTAGCTGACGTTCTGGCTTGTATTCTTAACCCTAAGCCACTGCTTACATATAAGGAAAAAGAGTTAAGGGTAAAGTCGCTCTAGATGTCAGGTTCACCTCAATGTGTTTCTGCTTTCTCTGAAATAATAAGCCCTCATGTCTTTGCCTCTCTGGGAGCTGTGCAGTGCAATTTTTGTCTTTCCAGCTCATATTGTTGAAAGCTCTGTTGAACCTTCTCAGCCTCTTAGCTTTTCCTTTCTTCTTGACTGCTCAGCCTCTCAGTCCCATTTCTCTTGGGATCTTCGTCCTTTAATCCTTGGATTTCTTTTTAGTTCTCTAATCCCTTCATGCAATTATCCAACTTTTATAGTTGATTTTGGCTGAAGAACTGCTATATTACAAGCTAACTGGTAAAGGAGATTTATTTTACTATACAGTAATAATCCAGAAGAGTCCACAAATCTTAAATGGTTAGTTCATATTAATTTTTAAATCTTTGTATCTATATCTAGTTTAGGATATGGAACATTACCAGACTGCAGAAGTCATCTTTGTGCCCCATAGTAGTGACAATCTCTATCAAAGAAACATTACTCAGATTTCTAAGTACATCAGTTTTCTTTGTTTTTGAAATTCTGCAATGATACTTTTGGGTTGGGTGGTACTGGTTTGTCAGGGGTGGAGGGGTGGGGAAGGTGGGTTGGACTGTCTATGGAACTGGGGGAAGGTTGTAGATTGGTGGGTATGCGGTTAAAACTACAACATTGGGAATATTCTTTTGGTAACATGGCAGGGGAGGGTTACTGGTTTAGGGTGTTGGATGTGGGGGACATATGGGTCAGGGCGCACCTGGGGCAGGCTTCTAGGGAGTGTGTGAGTATTCATCTTGTCATAATGGGTTGTATCAGTGGGTGGAGACACACTTAATGAGCAGGAAGGTGTTGGACTCCCATCCTGGGGATTCCTGCTATGTTTTTAAATAGAGGGGTGGGAGTCTCTCAAGAGCATAGGCAGTGCCTAATAGGGGAGGACAGAGCAGTATGTCAAGCCCTCAATATTGTTGAAAGTACCTATGAATCTTGTTCTTCAAGAAGTGAAGCCTGGTGGTTACAGTGGGTCCTGAGGGGAAGGAAAGGGAGGAATAGAATACAAGGAACATGGGGCATTTTGGGGGATATAGACTATTTGACATGATCTTGCAATGATAGATATAGGCCATGTTTAATTTCATCAAAATTTATAATAGTGTATGGTCCAAAATGTAAACCATAATGTAAACCATTGACCATGGTTAGTAGTTATGTTCCAATATTTGTACATCAATTGTAAAAAATGTACCATCCACATATAAAATGTTATTAATAGGAGAAAGGGGGAAAGGGGGAGGATGTTGGTTATATAGGAAACCCTATATTCTATATGTGACTTTTCTGTAACCAAAAGTTCTTCTTCTTTTTTTTTTTTAACATATCTCCCCCTTTCTGCTTGCTCTTGCTGTGTTCATTTCTTTGTGTTCTTCTGTGTCTGCTCTGTCTCTCCCAGTTGCAGTGACGCACCAAGTCAGGTCACCATGCAGGCAGCTCTGCTCCATTTGTGGGCGGGTCTGTTTCCGTTCACGGGCGGCTCCGCTTCCATTCATGGGTGGACCTGCTCCATTCGCGGGTGACTTGCCCTGCCCTTGGTGGCTTTGCCCTGCCCGTGGCGGATTTTTTTTGCCCTGCCTACGGCGGCTCTGCCCCACCCACGGCGGCTTGCCCTTCTCAAGGCGGTCTGCCCGCCTGGAGAGGCCCCCAGGAACCGAACCCAGGGCCTCTCATGTGGTGAACCAGCACCCTATTCACTGGGCTACAGCTGGCCCCCAACCAAAAGTTCTTTGAAGACAAAATAAAAAAGTAAGACACTGGGGGTATAAGCAAAAGAAAATGTCACTATACATACAAGACAACAGATCTTACAGGTATGAAAAACATAATGTCAAAATTTTAAATATTTTTTCATAATTTATTATTCCACCTCTTTATTTTTTATTTTTAAAATTTTTTTCTATTTTATTTCTTATTTTTAAAATTATCATTATTATTTCATTTTCTTATTAATTGTATTTGACTATTTGGTTAGCTTCATTTTTGAAGTTTTGGATCACAGAAGGGTTACAACTCTGGCAGGGGCGGATCATTTATGTGGGGTGCCAGTGATGGGGGATACATGGGAGGAGATTCATCTGGGAATACAAATAAGGCATATAAATGTGCTCATCTTCATGGGGCATTGTCATGGTGAATTCCCATCCTGGGGAGCTCTACCACATTCTCTAATGGAGCAGCAACTGTCCCCAAGTGCAGGGGCAAAGACTGACAAAGGAGGATGGTCCATTGATGGACCCTTCATATTGATGAGTATGCTTGTGAGCCTTTGCTCTTGAAATTGAAACTTAGCCTAGTGTTGTGGGGTGCCTAAGAGTTGCCTCCTGAAAGCCTCCTTGTTGCTCAAATGTGGCCTCTCTCTAAGCCAAAGTCAGCATATAAATGCATTACCTTCCCCCCAGCATTGGACATGACTCCCAGGGATGAGCCTCCCTGGCACCAAGGGATTACTACCAAGCACCAACTAGCAAATTAACTGGAAAAAGACCTTGACCAAAAGGGGGGAAAAGTAAAGACAAATGAGTTTACATGGCTAAGAGACTTCAAAGTGAGTCAGGAGGTCATTCCAGAGGTTACACTTTGCATGTTTCATCAGGATCTCATTGACTGCCAAAGTAAATACTACCTCAAATAGTGAGGCTCATGAGGGCTCTGAAAACATCCAGACACTATAGTCAGGACAGATAGCTCAGGAGTTTGATGCCTTGCCAGTGGGCCCTACTTTGGAAATTATGCTCCCCCATGTGACAGAGTTGGACTCAGTTGTGATTTCCTTAAACATGGCTCTTCTGACCCTTCTATTTGAACCTAAAATTAGTACTGGATTGATAGGTGAACATCCAAGAGACTAAAATCTTTGGGCTGTCTATGCACCAGCTGGGCCCTGAATCTCAACAGAGTTGCAACACCAGTTCATTGGACTCACCCAGTACAACTAACAAGGACATGATGATGGACAATGACCATCACAAGGAACAGAAAGAGTCTACAACTGCAAGCAAGAGAGTCCCATCCATCTACCCGATGGGATTGAAGCCCTCTCTCAATTAAAGGTGGAGTGGGCATTGTTATCCCAGAATCCCCAGGAATGGGAAATGAACTATGGACTAAAGTTGATTTACTGGTATTCTACTATAGACTTATTGTGACTCTAGCAATGGAAGAAATTATATCATTGATCGGGAGGTTATGGCCCCTAGAGGTTACGAGGACAGGAAGACAGAAACACAGGTGAAATATGGGGTATATTTGGGGCTTGGAAATTTCCTGAATGATATAACAACAGATACAGGGCAATATGTATCTTGCCATAACCTATAAAAATGTGTGGAAGAGAGTCTAAACTACAATGTAAATTATAATCCATGCTTAGTGGCAATGCTCCAAAATGTTTTCATCAATTGTAATGAATGTACCATACTAATGAGAGTTGTTGTTAATTTGGGAAAATGTGGGAGGTATAGGGAGTGGGACATATGGGAATCCCTTATATTTTTATGTAACATTTATGTAATCTAAATATCTTTTTTTAATTAAAAAATATATTAGAAAAAATAAAAATATTTTTTTAAAAAGCTTTACTCAGATTTCTAAACTCCATCAGTTTTCTTTGTTTTTGAAATTTATGCAAATGGTATTTTCAGTTATGAAGCCTTTTGTCTGGCTTCTTTTGTTGTTCAACATTATGCATATAAAAGTCACCAGTGTTGTTGCTTGTGATGTATAATATCCATTCTTATTACTGTATAGTATTCCATTGCATGTTTATGCCACAATTTATGTATCCACGCTACTCTACGTAGGCATTCAGATTGTCTCCACCTTTTGGCTATTACTAATAGTGCTGCTCTGAATATTTTAGTACATATATTTTGGTGAATATAGGCAAGCATCTCTTTAGGTTATATATCTCTAATTTATATCTAATGTAATGAAATATTGCTAGGTCACCTGTTTTTGAGTAGTCTAGGAATGCTTTTCCCCCAAGCTTTAGTATCTCCTCTTTTTGATTGCTTCCCACAGAGCCCTAGTACACAATGTGCTGGGTTTCTTTCTAGAATTCCTGTAGCATCACAGGGAAGAACTTAACTTTTGCCAGTCCCACTTCATTTACAACTTAGCAACATGAATCTAGAACTTCACATATCCCACAAACTGCCCACTCCCACTCCCACCCGCCTCCTACTTTCTTGCCTCAGACTAAGACCTGTCTCTCCACTTGTGGTACAGGTACATTCATTAAGATGAAAGAGGGGGTGCATTATTTGGCACACCACATCAGAGGCCTCAAGGTAGACGTTTTACTTGTTCTACCTGGCATAAAGCCTTCCCCAGCTTTACCCCATGTCTTCCAATCCTAAATGATTCCATTGTTCAGCATCCTGGCCTCTTAGTTTTTTTAGTTACTCATTTATATCTCTTTTCTACACCTATGTCAACACTTCAGAAATTCTGGTCTTATGCAATAAGCATAGCCTCTAGTTTTCCCATTTCTCTTGTGCCCTCACTCTCACTAAAACTCCCTTGGCCTTCATAAAGACCATCAGTTCTTTGATCTTTTGATGTTTCACATCTATTAGACTCCTCAGGGATCATTATTTTTACCACACCTAAAGTAAGTTCTACACATTACTTCTCCTAGCACCTTTCCCTTGCTCCCCTGTCCTTTCAACATATACTCCTCCTCACCACAATCCATATTCAGTGTACCCCTACACAAGCTTCTGGTAATTGCCCAGTATGAATAACTAGTTATAGATAGATAGATAGATAGATAGATAGATAGATAGATAGATAGATAGATATAGATATAGATAAAACTTGCATAGCTCGTAAAATTACTTTTCTGAATAATTCATGGTCATTTCACCAGCCAGGACCTGGGCTTTTTTTCAATAATTCTTTGATTTATCACTTTCCTCTACCATTCCATTCAGCAACTATTTAAAATTTCCCCAAGCTCCTCAAGCTTCTAGTGAAGGTCCTGCCTCATCCTTCTCAGCAATTTTCTTTGTAAAATTGAGAGGTGGTTGAAACAACTAGGAATGAACTTCCTCAATTTACCAGGCTCTCTATATTTATTTTTATCTAGTCAGTTAGCACCAAAAAACAAGCTTTACCTCTTCCAACTCAAGATCATTCTCTCCACTGTTACACTTGATGTGATCCCACCTAACTTCTCTAGACCTTTCTCTATCAGTTACCATCATTCTTCCTCCAATATATCATCTATATTTTTAATTTTTGTGATGTTGCTAGCCCACAAAGAAGTTTAAATCAATAATAATTGAAATAAAACCCTGTCCTTGATTCTTTCCCTCACTTTGGCTCCACCCAAATATCTCTCATTCACTTTATAGCCAAGATCCTCGGGAACATGGTTTCTTCTTGCTGTTCCTGCTTCCTTGTCTCTTAATCATGCCTCAGGCTGATCTTCTATTTCTAACTACTTTACAGATACTGCTCTTATCTATGTAAATGCATTCTTTAAACCACTTAGCACTCTTGGATTCCATGAAAACACATTATTTTAATTACGTTTCTAGAGTTCTCAGTGTCTCTTTCCTTCTTAGGCTTTCTTCACTTGCCTCTCAAATATCAGTGTTTTCCAATGTTCATCATTGGCCCACTAATAGTTTCACTTCATATACTCCTTGAAACAACTCATCTGTCATCACAACTTTTACACATTTTTTCTGATTAAAAAATAATATCTGCCTATTATAAAAAATGAGGAAGAAATAAAAAGACAAAGAATGAACTTAATCATCTATAATCCTGTCACTGAGAAATAACTGCAGTTATTATATTATTTTTTAACTTCTCCCAGTCTTTATATTTTCCTGAGGTATTTTGGATTGAGCTGTGATGTAGTCATTTTTTTTCTCATTAAAAAAAATTTTTTTTGGTAAATTTTTGATGAGAAAATATTGAAACTTTGTTACTAACCAAAGTCTATAGTTTACATTATGGTTTACACTTTGCAAAGTACAACTTTATAGGTTTTGACAAAATGTATAATGGCCTGTAGCTGTCATTGCAATATCATGCACAACAGTTCCAATGCCCCAAAAATGCTTCATCTTCCCCCACCCCAGAACCTCTGGTTACCACTATCTTTATACCAATCTTACAAGTTCTTCTTTTACTACCATAATAATAAGTCTACTTTGGTCCACAGTTGCACTCTCCCTGTATGTTTGTTCATTCTTCAATCTTGATGACTTTGGGATTGTGATAGTCTGCACTGTTTCAGATTGAGAGGGGGCTTAGATCTTATGAGGTAGATATAAGGGATTGTCTTGCTTGCAGTTGTAGGTACTCTCTGTTTTTGGGGATGAGGGTTGTCCATCATCATCATTTTGTTAGTTGTACTGGGCAAGTTCAATGAACTGGAGGGTAGGTGTTGGCTGCAACTCTTCTGAGATTCAGGGTTCAACCGGCATATGAACAAGCTAAAGATTTAAGTCTCTAGGACACATATTTAAGGGGTATAGTGCTAATTGTAGGTTCCAATAAAAGGGATAGAAGAAGCATGTGTAGGGAAATGATACATGAGTCTAACTCTGTTACATTGGGGAAATAGGTTAACATATATTCCAAGGTAAGGCCCACCAACAGGGTGCTGATTTCATGGGGTTGTGTGCCTTGCCTATAGTGTCCAGGTGTCTCTAGAGCCTTTGGGAGTACCCCTGTTTAAGGCTTTGTTTACCACGGCAGTTAGTGAGATCCTCCTGAGATGTACATAAATGTAACCTCTGGAATGAACTCCTGACTCACTTTGAAATCTTTTAGCCATAAAAAGGTTTTGTATTTAATATTTCCCCCTTTTGGTCAAGGTCTTTTTCCAAATGCATCACTAGTTGGTGCTTGGTAATAATCCCTTGTTGCCAGAGAGGCTCATCCCCAGGAGCCATGGTCCATGCTAGGGGTAAGGTATTGAGTGTATATGCTGAGTTTTACTTAGAGGTCACATTTGGGGAACAATGAGGTTTTCAGGAGGTAACTCTTAGGCAATAGTTATTATTAGGTTAAGTGTCAATTTTACAAGAATAAGGTTCATAAGTACTAGCATTAATATCAACGGCTTGGCATATTGGTCTGTCTTCTTTTATTAGGCACTGCCTATGTGCCCTAGAGATTCTTGCCACTCTATTAGAAAACAGAGCAGGACTCCCTAGGATGGGAATTTAATGTTTTGTTGTTTATTGTGTGGGTCTCCACCCACTGAGATAACACCACATGAACACATTCATACTCCATAGAGTCATGCCCCAGGTACATTCTTTCCCCACACATCCCCCCACCACAGACACCTTGTACCAGTGATCCTCCCCTGTAACTTTTCTGTAATCTAAAATCTCCCTAAAAACAAAGCCCGAAAAATTTCTTGCATTGTGCCTTTCACCACCATAAAATCAGTTATCTTTTTATGTATGTGTACAATTTCTTTGGTATATTCCCTGAGTATATTCTTTTTTTAAAACTTTATTTCCAAAGAATTTTCAAGTTACAAAAAACCTATATCAAAAATATAGGGGATTCCCATATACCCCACCCTACCCCCCTCACATTTTCCCCTATTAATAGCATCTTACATGAGTATGGTACATTTGTTACAATTGATGAACAAATATTGAAGCATTGAAGCATTGCTACTAACCATGGTCAATAGTTTACATTATGGTTTACACTTCGCACAGTACAATTTTATATGTGATGTAGTCTTAATGGAGTCCTCAGCAGACTTTATGAGGCATCATGTGGCTGCTCCTTCAGTTATGCCCATGGTAGGGGTAAGGGCACCAGGCCTTTATACTTTCATGTCATTCATTTATTGGGTATGGGTTTCCCCAGGAATGAGACATCATCCTGGGTGAGGCAGCCCCCTTCAGCAGAAGCATTCCATGTACGGAGCTGACAGTGAGGGTGGGGTTACAAGTCCTTCATTACTGAAGGGAGATGGAGGTAGTGCATTTCAACCTCAACTGCAAAAGTATATGGTTAGTTCTTCATTTTTTTCTCCAACCACAATTATTTTTAACCTATGAAACAGAATTTCCTTATAAATTAAGTAGCTTTTACAGTAGGGACATTTATCATTGATGTGATCTGTTTGTTTAATATGACTGTAGTCAGAAGGGAAGTTGGGCATGTTATTTTCCAGAAATTGAAAAAAATAGCATCATTAAGATAAGGGACAGAAAGATTTGCATCCGTCTTTTTGGGACATGTAAGGTGAAAGAGAAGCTCACAGTTGGAATATTCATGGATGTTGCTGGAGGAATTGGAGATGCTCTCTAATCAGCAGGTAATCCCTCTTCTCCAAACACTGCTGTTTGGCCAGAAATTTTCACCCCAGGTGGATAGTCACCAGTGTGTGTGTTTAACCTTTGTTCCTGCTTAGAAGAGTTGAAATGAGAGAATCCTGGACTCTCAGCCCTTAGCCCCTGGTAATGTCCTACCCCCAATACAACCACTTTGGGTGTCACACTGTTGCTGGCCTCATAATCTTGGAGTGGTACATGAGTCTCTGTCAGCTGGATTCCAAACAGGGTGACTAGAGAATTACTAATGCAGTACACGATCTTCTTACAAATAGTTCATGCACAGAAAGTTTTTTTTTAATTTTCAAAGTAACATAAATAGTTTGAAGGTATAGGCTTAGATGGTGTCCAAGATAACCTGAGGCAATTAACAAATTTTGTTAAAGTGTATTTGGGCAACAAATAATTTAAGAATCAGGCAGGTCCAACCTGAAAGTGGTAGTGAGTATTGCCTAGGGAGTGGAAAGTGATAGTTTAAATAGGGCAAACACAGAAGCAGGTATGGAAATATACTGATTGGCTGACATTAAGTTTCTATTTTACATAAGAGGGTCTTACAGAGAGGAGAGCAGATATACACTGATTAATATGGCATGCTTGTCTATTCTAATAAGCTATCGCTATTAGACTGAAACTGATTTATCACCAGGTGTTGCTTATCCCTAATTCTGTAGGGTGCATCCAATGGTTCCACTTTCTTGGAAAACCCTGGCAAGTCAATTGTTTCTGTGTTCTGGAAAATCTTTTCTTGAAAAGGGATCCCTCCCAGCAACACCAAATGTAGATGGCCATTTTATTTTACTTAACAATAGGTACGTATAGAGAATTTTCTTTAGTAAGGGCAGTTCCAGGTACCTCAATAACAACTACATCCATACTTTATCAATATAAAATTCTGTCTTCTGTGATATATCTTTCACACTACTCAGCTTTTTCAAGTCATTTGTAAAATAATTCAGTAATCTTATTTGCAAATGGAACTCAGGAACCCATGCAGTTGTCACCAGTGAGAAAACATCTGTTCTCCCTAGAATGAAATGTCCAGGTCTCTATGTGAAATCTTGCTTTATATCTTCCCAATAGTTCCAAGGAGGTTTCCAGGACCTCATATACTTTATGGTGTAGAAATTTCAAAAATTGCCATGGAATTTTGCATCTCATTTGTGGTGACATGTAGAGAGTGCATTCTTTTTTGCTGTGTCCAAATGTTGCAAAATGGGATTTGACCATCTCATTGCCTAGTGAAGTTCCTTATAAATAATCCCTATAGTGTGTGAGCTTTGTTATTTTTTTTTTCAGAATGAAAAAAAGGGAAGAAGAAAGAGCCAAATGAATTTGGGAATGTAATTAGTCTTGGCATAGCCTTGGGCCATAGCCCTTGCTCACTGTGCATGTAATTGGGAGACATATAAATAAAGCTGGTAACACTACACTAGTGGTTATGCTATAAAAATAAGCCTTCACATAAATTTGTCAAGATTGCTTTATGTGTACACTACAAGTCTTGGCTTTAGCCCAACTAAATCATATCTGACATGTTTGGTTTGATCACTAATTAAGTTATATGGAAAGACCAAATTGAGTTGGGGCCCCCAAAACCATAGGCCCCCTAAGACATTATAAGGATGGCATACAGGACAGCACTAATTTACATGCCTGGTTTCTTCTTGGCTCACATTCAACAAATCAAGGAGATTCCCATTGAGGCATGCAGAATGCTCCCACTAACAGATGTAGACAAGTACATTAATAAGTCATGACCATCTTTAGAATTTTTAAGCCAATATTTGCAATCAGGCATGCTTCTTGTTATCAGTTCTGGAGATAGAAACATTGCATATATGGAACATTAATTAATGAAATCGTTATAGTTGACTAGTTGCCAAAGATGACTAGCAACCCAATCATGGTTTAGGAAACAATAAAGAAATTTGACTTGCACAGGGTTTGTGGAGACAGTTGCTGCTAAGAAATTTGTGCAGCTTGTGCCCATCCACATCCCCATTGGGCAGAACAAGGTACCCTAATTGCTTTGGTGTTTGTGCATATGTTTTCCACCTGCCCCTCCCTTCTTCAACTTTGGGCATGAATTCGTACATTTATATTTGCAGTTTATGCACAGCAAAGCCACTTAGATATAAACTGGGATTGAGGAACTGGGTAAAATTGTGCCATTCTAAGAACTGAAAGCTCAACTTTCCATCCAAATAGCATAAAAATTGGTGATAGCCACAAATATGACACCAATCACATCAGGAAATTTCACAACTCCAAGTGTAAGTTTCCTATATGAAATTTGAGGGAGACTACTTTTAAATTTAATAACATGTCAGCACCATCTTTAGTTCACCAAACACTTCCTAGTTTTAATTGAGGTGGAAAATGTATTTTATTTAGTCTAGCTTTAACTGCATAAGAGATAATGTTTTAGGAAATTATATCAATATTTTCATAAGGAAAAATGATATTGGAAAAACCAAGCCACTTATCCCTATCCCATACACACAGTGAAATTATTTTTTAAACTTTAGCTTAAAGTATTTGTTTTTTTTTAAGTATCCTGATAGCTTTAAATATTTATGACAAGCACTTAAAATATTAAGGAGTTATTTGTCTCAATGCATTTCTCCTTAGAAGCATGGTGTCTTTGAGGGCTCTTAACAACATGTTGTTATTCAACTCCCTGGTGTCTCCACCTATTTGTCAAGTTCAAGTGAATACATAGTTAGAACCATGGCAAAGTAGGCATTATTTACTCAGTAGACCTTAACAGCTTTATGGAAAAGCTCTAGATTCAGCTATTATGAAGGAAAGGGTGCTTTGTTCAGCATCAAAATTCCTGAAATTTGTCTTTAATGGATTTTGTTCTAACTGACAAAGGACTATTTGTCTGTAGCAAAGGACCATTTCTGCAAAAATATGGGCATAAGCATAAATTGTCATTGGTTTTCAGACTCTTTAAGGAACTAAGAAGGAGATAGTTTATGTTTCACTTTAGAGTGAGTATTTCTTTGCCATAGTGAATAGATTGTGACAGTTCTTTGGGTAAAACATTATGTCCCCTTTAGACCACCTTTCCCATAACAAAATTATTCCTTTTTTTTCGGGGAATAAATAGAATAATGAGAACATTGGCTCTCAATGAAGTATAACTTCTTTTCACCTAAACCAACACATGCTCAATAGAGAAACGATCCCCTGTCTTTGTAAATACAGTTACAGGTATTATAACCAAGTACACCCTCATCCCAACTATAGGGAGACCAGTACATGTTTTTCAGAGTCCCAAGCTGGAATTAATTAGTTTAAAAGATTGAAATCCAAGAGGTTCTTCTTGTCCTTGCTCTTAAAACTTATTCTGGACTCCTCTCTGAAAAGTTGTTAAATCTAGAATCACTTTCCATATCTCTATGCTAAGTCACTTTGCCTTTGCTCTGTAATCAGTGTCTAATTTTTGCTTTTCTAATTGTGTAAAGAAAGGAACTCAGTCTTGCAGTAAAAGTAGATAAAAGTGTGGAAGTATCCTGGCCATGCTGAAAAATTCTATTTTCTGCTTCCTTTGTTACCATCCTAAAATTAGTTGGGGGTAGGAAGGGGCTGTGAGTCACTGAAGAGTATAAATGGAAAGAGTAGCACTGAGTTCTCCAGAATGGGGCAAGGGGTGTTAGAAAAGTGAGTGTTCCCCCAAAATAGAGCTATGTGGCTAGTCGTAGATATGTATTATATTTAGAACTTTACTGTTTCAACCCTGCAATGAAATGGAAAGAAAGGGAATTTACACTTTAATGTTGAGAAATAGTCCCAAAGGTGCATCTCCAATAAGTGTTGGGTTTCTATTCTAACGGAAGTGTCTTCACTCCTCTGATTAAGACTGCACTTTGTTCGATAATAGATAATCTCTGAGTGTTATTAGTGACGCAGAGAATCTAGCTTCATCTCTTGATAAATAAGTATTTTTACCAATTTTCTTTACTGATTCATTCATTATCATTCATTCAAGAAAATTTTTATTGAACACCCACCTATGCCAAGCATTATTTGGGGCTAAAAAGATAATAATAGTGAAAATTTTCCCTGTCCTCAAATTGTGTCTAGTTTTGTGAAGAAAATGAAAATAAACTTATAAACAAATAGATTGTTAATAATTTCTGATAGTATAAGCGCGGTGAAGAACATCAAATGGGATTATGGGTGAGAGTGTGATTGGAAGTGAGCAGGGAAACATAAGACCACGCGATCAGGGAAAATCTGAGGAGGTGCTGGTAGTTTAAGATTGACATGATGAGAAGATCTGAGGAAGAGTGTTCTAGCATACTGAACAGCAAAGTCTTGAGGTCGGAAAAAGCTCAGTGTGTTTGAAAGTTAGAAAAATGGCCAGTGTGATAAGAGTATTGTCAGCAAGGAGAGTCATGTGAGACAAAGCCATAGAGGCAGGCAAAGCCAAGGCACATAAGGTCTTGAATGTACAGTAAGCAATGTGGATTTTATTCAAATTGTAATTGAAATCCATTGGAGAGTCTGATGTGTGCTTTTTAAAAAGCCCGCTAATTACTGAGTGGAAAGTAAGCTATGGGGGGAGTAAGATTTGAAGTAGGGAGACCATTTTTGACACCATTTTTGGAGTCTAGGAGAGAGATAGCCACAACTTGGACTAAAGTGGTAGCAGTGGAGATAGTGAAAAACAAACATATTCAAGATATACCTTGGAATTAAAGCCAATGGGAAATCTTGGATTGGATGTGAAACATGAAGAAAAAAAGGAGCAATCAAATAAAACTTGTAGGTTTTGGGTCTGTATAAAAAGTAAATTTGAAAAAAAGAAATATTGCAAAGAAGAAATTGAAAGCCAGATGCCAAAGAAACTTGCTAAAATCCCACAGCTATTTAACATTAGAGCTGGGACTATAAAACTTAAGTCTCTGAGTACCTCCTCTACTTCGATTTCTACCACGTCAGGCAGTTCCCAGTGGCTTTTACTTCTATGATTTCTCTTTTGCTTTTCTTTTAGGTAGAAAGAAAAATCATTCTAGTCAGAGTAAACATTGTATGTTCTCAGCAATTATTTCCTTTTCTTCTCCCTCCCCATCATTTCTTTCATGCTTTATTCAATTTCCTGTACCAGTGTGCATCACTTTACAAGACCCAAATGTGTTTATATAGGAAAAGAAAGTATTTCTATCTGCTTTGTGGAAAAATACATA
This sequence comes from Chaetophractus vellerosus, assembly GCA_004027955.1. Taxonomy (NCBI): domain Eukaryota; kingdom Metazoa; phylum Chordata; class Mammalia; order Cingulata; family Chlamyphoridae; genus Chaetophractus; species Chaetophractus vellerosus. The sequence goes on from PVKH010000201.1 coordinate 40,377, forward strand.
TTGATTCTGATTAGATTAAAGCAACCATAGCCTTGGGACAAGTGAGTCTCCTGGGGGGCGGGGGAGGGGGGGCAGAATACCTGTTGCAGTCCTGTGCCCAGAAGGATGAGAACAAATCTCAATCCCATTCTTTTGCTTTTGATATTTATTCCTACTTTGAGTTCCTTCACCCCTTCTCTGTCTGACGCTGCCATCTTTCCAAATTCATAGCGGTATGAATATAAACAATAGAAGATGTGTTGCATCATTTCCTGGGCCTTTTTTTCACCCTACTTTCTATGGAGATATTAAAGTGATAAAGAGAAGATGTAGGCCTACCACTAAATTCTTGAACATGCTACTGACGGGAATATTCTCTTAGGAGATCATGATCAGTCCATGAGATGAGAACACTGGCTTAAAGATAAGGCAGTGATTAAATATGCATTTTATATCAAGACATATAGAATGTTTATATAGGTAAACTATATATTTGTAAGTATTTAACACTCTTTGGCCTATGGCCTCTATAAATCATAATGTTTTTGAAATGTGATATTTAACATATATCCTGAGTCTTCACTTTGGCATTGGAATGTGCCTAAAACAAGTTCTTTAGACTCCTTTAAGAATTTATGAGGACATAAGAACACATCCAACCAAAATTTACTAAATGTCTATTAAGTTCTGGGCACTATTCTAGGAGTTAGTATTGTAATAGTGGACAGGAAAAAAAGGCTGGACTTTATGCAACTTATATTTTAGTAGGGGAGACAGACAAGAATCAAAGAACAATTTTTTGAATAATATTTCCAAATTAAAAATAGTAAATGGATAGATGATGGGTAGGGAAGGGTTATTTCGATTGGAGAGGGCAGGGAAGGGTTCTCTGAGCATGTTATATCTGAGATGAGATCTGGATAATGAGATGGGGCAACCAAAAAGATTTGGGGAACTACATTCCAAGAAGAGTCTTGGACAAAATTGAAGGCAAAATATGTGGGGTTTGGCTTTGTTTCTCTCTCAATTCTTTTTCTTGGCTTCCAGGCATCTCCTGTATCCTTATCCCTTGACACTCATTACTTTCAAATCTGAGTCCAAGTCAAGTCTTGACCCAAACTCCAAAATGACCTCTCCCTCCACCATGCTTCCCACCCTCCCCAAAACCAAAGAATGCTCACTAAGTTTGTTCACACAAAGGTCTAAAAACTGAAAGCCAACTTAATATTTAACTCTTCACCATATTTTAAAAAAGAGTTTGTTGACCCTAAAGAAAGGATATCTACTGGTAGAGTCTAATTATCATTAATTTTGGGGAAGGGGCAGTGAAAGGAGAAATGAGGAAAAGTTGCATGCACATTAGTTTTAAATTATGCTGTATGAGCTAATGACTATTAAATCTGTTAAATCTGATAATATTGATCTCCATTTATGGAAAGTATTTTATTTCATGGCCTTCCATATATTCTCTGTCATGTATTTATTACAGGAAACATTTAAATATAGACAAAATGTAGGGAAACAGAGGCACAAATAACCCAAAACAAACTATAAAGTTGTTATTTATATCTGACTTTGGGGTGCATTTTGCATAGAAATGCTCCATTTTAACATACTCTGAATAAAGGATCCCCTTAAAAAATAATGACTTTAATTTCTAACCTATAAAACATGTTCAAAGCTTTATTCCAAGAAGTATCCTCCTCTTTGCTTGCGACTAATGGAAGGCACTTTCTGTCATACAATCATTTTAGTCAGCCAATTTCTCGTCAATATGTTTGAAGTTTGCTTAGTTTTAAGGTTTTTTTTTTAATTTATTAATGTTATTCACAGCATCATGTCTAATAAGTACACAAGCAGTGATAGTATTGAAGGAGCTTTTCAAAAAGTTTAAAATTACTATGGAAATAAACAGAGAGAAATTTTGAAAATGAAGATGACACAAGGGGCAAGCATGTGAGATAAAGTGTTTGATAGGAGCTTTGTGTTTGATCTAGGATTGAGTGTGCCCAAGATGAGTTCTATAAGAAGGTGAAAGGCAATCTGCCTCCATGACTGTCCCTCTGCCCTTCTGTCTGTCTTTGTGTCAGGATTTTCCCAGCATGTCTGTTGAATGATAATACATTGGCATATCCTATATTAAATTGTGAGGAGACTGAAGGTAAATAATTGGGGGAACCCTCTTTACTAGAAAGAATACAAAACTTCAAGTATAAATTATGATATAGAATGTGATTATTTTTAAAAAGAAATTAGAAAAATCTACCAAAATTTTAAAAGCTGACAAACACCACTCACAAATCCAAAAATTTAACATAACATTTTTATTAATTAACTGCCTGACACATGTATGATAATTTTTCCCTACACTTCCTGCTGTATTTTCTTTCATTATCTTTTCACCCATGACAACAATTTTGTGATATCATTTCTCTAGAGAGAATAGAATGGCTAAAATTAAAATGACTGGCAATGCCATATATTAGCAGAGACATGGGGCAATCGGAACTACCATATACTATTAATGGGAATATAAAATGGTATTAACCACCACGTAATAATTATAGTAGTTGCTTATACAAATAAACATACCTACTCCATGACACAGCCATTCAACTCCTGAGTATTTACCTAAGCAAAAGACAAACATGTCCACAAAAAGACTTTGCACAAATGTTCTAAAAAGCTTCATTGAAAATAACCAAAAGCTGCAAACACTTCAACTGTCCATCAGTGGGAGAATGGGAAAAGATTACCACTCAACAACGAATAGGAATGAACTAATGATTCTGGCAACAACAGGCATGAATCCCAAAAGTTACTTTGTTGAGTAAAAGAAGGCAGATATAAAAGAGCACACACTCTAAGATTCCATCCAAATGAAGTTCAAGAAAAGGCAAAACAAGTCTATAAGTGGAGCAATCAGAACAATGCTTGTCATGAAATGGTGGGGAAGAAGATTGGCTAGCAAATTGTGTGAGGGAGTTTTCTGGCTTGATGGAAATACACTGTATCTTAATTTGGGTGGTGGTAATAAGGATGCATAAATTTGTAAAAACTTGTTGAACTGTACATTTAAGATCTGTGCATTTTAATATATATATATATATATATATATTATGCTTCAAAAAAGAAAAAACACATTTAGAGAGGACCAGCCTTAAACAGCTCTTAGTCTTCTTGAACTCACAAGCAAATGTATTGATGAATGAATTTGAGACTCTAGCTGGCTTGTAAGAGAAAAAACTTTAGTGTAGAATGTCAGAGGTATATAAATAGTAAGCAGGGATCCAATTTTTTTTATTTTGCAAACTTAACTTTTTAACTGCAAAGAATTTGCCATCTATGCTGTGATACTGAGAATGGCACCTACCAGTGACATTTCAACTCTGTTCTACTAGCTCTTCCAATAACCCACAAAAAAGAATTAGTAGATCATGAATAAAAAAGGACCTTGTCCTCCATACAGGAGGGAAAAAAAGGAGAAAATGGCGGCGAGAAAAATCCATATCTTAAAAAGTGTCACAAAGGCAGCAAAACTCTCAAGGTCCTAAAAAAAATTCTCTCTCTTGAATTCTTCAAAATCTTGCAAAATTAAACTTTTAAAAATTCCTCTTTATGGAGGTGAGAAAACAAGTTGGGAGTAGCTCTATGACTTGTCTTATAAGGGGATAAAATAATAAATATCAGACTTTGTAATATGCCTTGACTGCCCCTCTCCACATTGTAAAGAGAATTCCTTCCTGTCTTTGTCCATTTGACCCCACACCTTCCCCTACTATCTAAAAGTCTGCCAGCTATGATCCTGTGGGTTTTTTTTTATGCCAATAAGGACAATAGTAGAA
>PVKH010000202.1:0-44177 GCA_004027955.1 Chaetophractus vellerosus
TTTCATCATTTTGTAACAAATTTAACTACTGTTAAAAAAGTAGTACAATTATCTAAAAAGTGTTACCCAGTAGTAACAAATGTTCCACACCAGTGCAAGGTGTTGGTAGTGGGGTGGTGCACAGGAATCCTGTCTTTTAAGCCTGACTGTTTTGTAAACTCCCAACTTCCTTAATAACAAAAAAGAAGAGTAAAACCAAAAAAATAAAATAATGAAAGAGCCTTGACCTAAACCTTGTATCTTACATGCAAATGAACACAAAATGGATCATAGACTAAAATGTAAATGTAAAATTATAAAACTTCTAAAAGAAAAAAAAATTTTGTGACTTGGGAGTCAGGAAAAGAATTCTTAGATGCAACACTGAAAACATGAAACAAAAGAAAAATTGATGAATTGGAATTAATCAGTATTAAAAATATGTTCTTTGCTGAAAATTCTGGTAAGAAATGAAAAAGCAAGCTATATACAGATTGAAAGAAAATATTTGCAGATTATACAATGAACAAAGTACATGTAACCAGAATATTTAAAGAACTCTTCTAATGCAATAATAGTAAGAAGCAACCAACCCAATTAAAACTCAGCAAAAACTTGAACAGATACTTCACCAAAGAGGACATATGAATGAAAATAATGTTAAAAATCATTTGCAATTATGGAAATACAAATTTAAAAAATGCTGAGATACCACTGTACACCTATTAGAATGACTAAAATAAAAAATCTGACAGTACCAAGTGTTGACAAGAATGTGGAGAAAGTGGAATCTTCATACATTGCTGGCCAGCATGCAAAGAGGCATAGTTGGGCAGTTTCTCATAAAGTAAAATGGATGCTTGCCATGTGAACCAGCAGTCCTACTTCTAGGAATTACCCAATTTATGTCCATACAAAAATTTGTACACAAATGTTTATATTAGCTCCACTAATAATCACCCTAAACTGAAAACAACTCAAATGTGGTTAAATGGGTGAATTGATTAAAAACAAAACAGTTACATCAACAACTTCTCTTTTACTGCGGAAATACTATTCAGCAGTAAAAGAGAATGAAGAATTGATACATACAACTCCTTGGATGAATTTCAAAAACATTATGCTGAGTAAAAGAAGCCGGTCTCAAAAAGTTATGTACTATATGATTCCATTTCCAGGACATTCTCAAAAAGATAACACCGTAGAGATAGAAAACAGAAGAATGGAAAGAATGTGGAAAAACTGGAAATCTCATACACTACTGCACAGAAAATAAACAAATTTGGAAGACTCGAGTAATTACTATTGCTGACCCTTTGATGCAAGGTTTCCACTCCTAAGTATGTACCCAACAGAAATACATACGTATGTGCAGCAAAAGGGATATATCTAGCAGCACTATTCATAAGAGCCAAGCACTAAAAGTAACCCCAATATCAATCAATGATGAAATGGATAAACCATGGTGTATTCATACCAGGGATAACTGAATTAGAGGAGTGAGACACAAGAATACATGCTGAGTGATTCCAATTATTTAAAGTTTAAACCTAGCAAAACTAATTTATGGTCTTAGATATGAGGATAGTGGTTACCTTTAGAGAGGAGTGGAGAATGTGGTAAATTGGAAGTGGTTCAAGGCTGACTGAGTCTTTGTTATATTTCATTATTGATTAGAATAGTGATTACATGGGTATGTTCACTTTCTGAAATTGTATCAAGTTGAAGATATATGATCTATGCATTTTTATTCATGTATATTATATTATAAAATTACTTTTTTGAAGGTAAGTTCTGTTAAATGATACTGTGAGTTGGGATTTCTAACTAGTCCAGCAACATAGACTTATGGGAGTCATGAGAAAGGATGGAGGTGGGTCTTAACTGAATCCTTGAGGAAACGTTGAAGTGGGTCTTATTTCTTACTACAGAGAGAGTAGTCCTTCAGATTAGCCATTTCCTGGAACATGTATGGGTGGGCATAGTTTTTTGACCTTGGTTGTTTTCTGTGAGTAAAGGGCTCAAATAAGTTTCCACATTGTCAGTATATATCATTCAATTTAATCTTCACATAGACCCAAACAAGGGCTATATTATTACCTCTATTTTATAGATAAAATAGAAGTTAAATAAAATGACTCAAAACAACATTGTGAAAAAAATTAAAATTTTAAAGATTATATCTTGAATAATCCTAAATTGCTATAGCTGGAGGCATGTAGACAGATGGCATTTGGTGGCCAAATCATAATCTGGGTTTTTATACATGTACTGAGAAAGAAAATCTGATGTAATTTCACAGAGAATCATGTGGATAGCATGAGGGTAAATCTTTCAACACCTGAGGTAGCTCATGAGAAGCTGTGTAGTGAAGCATTAGGGACCTTGTTTATCAAAACTAAAAGCTGTTTTGAGAAGAACAACTCTGTGAAAACATCATGGGAAACAGAATATACATGGGCAATTAGAATTCAATTCCGAGTTGCTTTGAGGCTGCCCTTGACATGGAATAGATAATGACTTCAAAACCTCAATTAGATTGTTCTAGAGGTACATATGGCCCATTCAAAGAGCATCACTGGCCCCTCCATGGGGGAAAAGAGGAATTCATCAAACACTTTCTTTGGTACAAGCTATTTGTCATATGTTTTATTAGATTCTGAGGAATCAAAGCTTAAAAATCCATGGTCCTGGCCCTGAAGAGATCCTAGTATAGTGGTAACAGTAAAAAATAACTGTAACATGGTGGACCCACCACAATAGTAGATGTCTGGATATTCTGCTATGGACACACTAATGGCAGATTGCAAGTACCTCAAAGGTGACATTTAGATACTTCTTTGCTGAGGGGTCTAGTCAGCCCCTTTTCCCATTCATCTCAACAGTATTTTAAAGCTCTCACCTTACTCTTCAAGATCCCTACACTATATCCTCCTCCTTCAATAAGTCTGTATTGCCTCAGTAGCAATGAAAAAAGTAATTATATGCTTAAATAATCTGCACTGTAAGAATAGTAGAAAGTTTTGTAGAGACAATTGTGTCACTAAAATAACTGCTCTTTTTGGATATGATAAAGGCAAAAGAAGAGAGCCATAATAGATATTACAATTCCAGCAAAGCATTTGACACAACATTTATCAAAACTTGAATGAATTAAAATGAATTTTTGGTTGATCAGTTTTATAAATGAAAAAAAACACATCTTTTCCAAAAATAATAATAGCAAAAATATGACAGTGGCAGATGAGGAAGGAATTTGAAATTTTCCACTGGACTTGTCATTAAGTTCTATTTTGTTTTGCACTGATTTTGGAACTTAATGTTTCTAAATAAAATCCAGTAGACTCTATCAACAAATTATTAGAATTAATGAGAGCATTCAGCAAGACTGTTATGTATTTATGTTTAATTCATAAATGAATTGCATTCTTCTATACCAGCAGCCAAAGTTAGTAAATGTAGTTTAAATATATATATGATATTACAATTTTTAAAAATACTTTACTTAGGCATACATCTAGGAAATATATATATCACTTTTTAAACTTTATTTTTAAAGAAGTTTTAGAATACAGAAAAGTTACATCGAAAATATAGGGGATTCCCATATAGTCCACCCTTCCTCTCCCACATTTTCCCCTATTAATTAACATCTTACATTAGTGTGGTGCATTTGTTAACAATTGATGAACAAATATTGAAGCATTGCTACTAATCATGGTCTGTAGTTTACTTTATGGTTTATACTTTGCTCCATACAATTTTATAGGTTTTGATAAAATGTATAATGGCCTGTATCTGTTATTACAATATCATGCAGAAAAATTCCAGTGTCTTAAAATGCCCTGTGTTCCACCTATTCTCCCTTACCCTCCCTGAAGAAGCTCTGGTAACCATTATCTTTATATCAATATTACAAATTCTTCTGTTACTACAATAATAATAAATCTACTTTGGTCAATGGATGCATCCCACCTTTTGTTTGTTCATTCCTCAATCTTGAGGATTTAGGGATGGTGATGTCCACTCTGCTTCAGATTGAGAAGAGGCTTAGATCTTATGGGGCAAATAGAAGGAAGTGTTTTGCTTGTAGTTGTAGATACTCTTTGCTTTTGGGGATGGAGGTTGTCCATCATCATCATTTTGTTGGTTATCCTGGCCTAGTCCAATAAACTGGAGAGTAGGTATTAGCTGCAACTCTGCTAAGAGTCAAGGCTTAACCAGCATATGAACAGACTGAAGAATTAAGTCTCTGGGACATGTATTTAATGGGTATAGTGCTGATTATAGGTTTAAATAAAAGGGGTAGAAGAATCATGTGTAGGGAAATTATAAATGAGTCTAACTCTGTTACATTGGGGAAATAGGTTAACATATATTTCAAGGTAAGGCCCACCAATAGGGTGCTGATTTCATGGGGTTGGGTGCCTTACCTATAGTATGCTGATGTCTATAGAGCCCTCAGGAACACCTCTGTTTGTGGCAGTTAGTGAGAGCTGCCTGAGATGTGCATAAGTGTAACCTGTTGAATGACCCCCCAACTCACTTTGAAATCTCTTAGCCATAAAAACTTTTTTGTGTTTAATGTTTCTACCTTTTAGCCAAGGTCTTTTTCAAATGTATGGCTGGTTGGTGCTTGGTATTAATCCCTCAACAATGCCAGAGAGGCTCATCCCTGGGAGTCATGTCCCACACCAGGTTGGGGGAGGTAGGCAGTGGTAGTGAGTTTATTTGATGAGTTTGGCTTAGAGAGAGGCCACATTTAAGTAACAAGGAGGTTTTCAGCTGGTATCACTTAAGCAATAGATATTATTAGGCTAAGTTTCAATTTTATAAGAATAAGGTTCATAAGTACAAGTATTAATATTGAGAGCTTGGCATATTGGTCTGTTTTCTTTTTTAGGCACTGCCTATGTACTCTAGATATTCTTGCTACTCTATTAGAGAATGTAGCAGTACTCTGCAGGATGGGAATTTAAAATTTTGTTGGTTATTGTGTGGGTCTCCACCCACCAAGATAACACCTTATGACCACATGAACACATGCATATCCATAGAGGCATGTTTCAGGTGCCCCCTTCCTCACACATTCCCCCCTCCACTGACAGCCTACAGTAGTGCCCTTCCCCTGCTACAGGTCAAAAGAACACTCCCATAATTGTATTCTCAACCACAGTCCTCTGCCTCCCCAGAGTTCACCTGTTCCTTCCTCCAGCCCTCCCCCAGCTATATGGATAGCCCAACCCAACCCCAACCTTGCTCACACTCACACTCCAGCATCATCAACCCCACTCACATTGCTATACCACCATCATCCCTGAACCTGCCAAACCTCCGACATCCACCTTATCATTGATTCTGCCCACATTAAGTGTCAGCTCACCACTTTCTACTCCCTTTCTATCTCCTGGTAACCTATCTTCCAGACTCTACCTCTGTGAGTCTGCTCAATATCCTTAGTTCATGTCAGTGGAGTCATGCAATATTTGTCCTTTAGTGACAGGCTTACTTTGCTCAGCATAAGGCCTTTGAGACTCATTCATGTTATCGCATGTGTCAATACTTCATTCCTTCTTACAGCTGAGCAATATTCCATCATATGTATATACCGCATTTTGTTTATCTATTCATCCATTGATGGACACACGTTGCTTCCAAATTTTGGCAACTGTGAATAATTCCGCAGTGATCATTGGTTTGCATATATCTGTTTGTGCCTCTGCTTTCAATTCTTCTGAGTATATTCCTAGTAGTGGGATTGCTGGATCATATTGCAATTCTATACTTAGATTCCTGAGGGACCGCTAAACCATCCTCCACAGTACATGCATTATTTTAAGTAACAATTATAAAATTTTATTAAAAGAATTTAATAATAACATAAATTGCGACCTATACTATAACCAGTGATGTTAGTTCTTTCTAATTAACCTATAAATTATTTGCAATTTTAAATTCTAATTCAAATTACAAAATGTATATGAAAGAGCCCATCAAAAGATGAAAAAAATAATACTAAAAGAAGAGCAAGGTAATATCTTATCAGGTAACAAGGCTTATAAAGTTGTATTAAATGAGGCAATATGGTAGGTGCAAAGAGATAGACAAGTAGAATAGACAACCCAGAAACAGACCCACACACATGTGGAAACTTGATATAAGGTAAATCTGGCATTTCAGATCAGTGAAAATAATGAACTACTCACTAAATACTTCTGGAACAATTAGTTATCCATGTGGGAAAGAATATAATTGGATCTCTTTGTCACAACAAACACAAAAATAAAATCTAGCTAGATTAAAGTGAAAACAAAACCCTAAAAATGGGAAAGAATATATTTGTATCTACAGGGTAAAATTTCTTAAATAACACATGAAAACATCAAACGATAAATTATAATTTTGAGTACATTAAATTAAAAATTTTCAGTGTACCTAAAGATAATATTAAAAATTTTAAAAAATGACAAACAAGGGGAAGTTATTTTATAATACATATCATTGGTAAAGGAAAGGTATTTTACAATATATATTATTAATAAAGGACTCCTAGAAATAACAATAAAGTAAGAGAGCAAGAGAAAGAAAGGAAGAAGAGAATGAAAGAAGGAAAAAAACAAGCCAATAAAAATGATCATAAGATATGCATTTTCACAAGAGAAAGCGAGAATGACAAATAAAAATATGAAACTATTCTTGATCTTCTTAGAAGCAGAGAAATATAATTAATCCTATAATAAGAAACTTCACAATCCATCATATTCCTCTATGTTAAAGTGCATGGCAATACCAGATAGTGGTAAGGATGAGGAGCAATGGAATCTCATATTCTGTTTTTGGAAATTGGAAATTCACTTTGGAGAGAAATTTGGCAACAGTTTGTAAAAATACATACTCTCTAAACTAAATAATTCCAGTTCTAGAATATAGCCTAGGGAAACCCTCTCCTTGTAAAGGAGAAATGTACAATAATGTACAGAGCAGCAGTGTTTATAAAGGCATAAAATAACATTGGTAACAATCTAAATGTCAGTCAGCTAAAGAATAGATAAGATGAATCTTGACAATATCCTGCGGAGGCCTATAGAGTAAAAATGAATGAGCTAAAGCTATCCATATCAGCGTGGATGAATCTGACAAATAATCTCAACAAGTGATATGTGGGATATTAAAAGCAAGTTAAGACTACATCAAGATGCTACCGATTTATTTTAGAAAGCATACAAAACAAAATCATATTTTGCTTAGGGATTGAGACAAATTTATAAATCATAAATAAATTCGTGTACTGATAAACAACAAATGGTGGTTCCCTTCAGGGGAAAGGGTAAGAAGTTGAGATCTGGGAGGGTATATGGGGTTTATCTATATGATAACATTTTATTACTTAGGCTGGATAGTCAGTACGTGGGTATATGGATATTTATTGTACCTAAAGTTGCTAGCCTCTGATAAGTGATTAAGTAGCTTCATACTAAGAAAGAGTTATGATACAAAGACAAATATTTGGAAATATATCTGGCAACTATATATATATATATACACACACACATACACACATTATATAGTATATAGCAACTATACATATAACTCTATATACAACTATACATACATAGTAAGAGATAGAGATAGAGAGAGAGATAGAGAGAGAGAGAGAGAGAGAGAGAGAGAGAGAGAGAGAGAGAGACTAATATGTGATTTTGAAAGAAGTTGCTGACAGGTTCTGGAGGGCAAATAAACAGGAAAGAATTTTGATTTCCATAGAACACTTTCAGTTATTAAATACCAAGACTTGAGTTTCCAGGAAAATGTGGCGAAGAGTTAGACCAACCTCACTTGCAAATCGATTGACTGATGTTAACTGACATTCCTGCAGAAGGCAATGTGCTGTCTCAAGTATAATTTTTACGAGAATGGACACAATGGCTACCTTGTTTAGTGCTGTTTCCTTACTTTTTGGCAGTTAGTATGTTCTCAGTGAAAGTGTGCTAAATTAATAAGCTCCTCTTTCCATATTACAATATACAGTATATTCTTGATTCCCCTCCCAATTCTACTACTTTTCTCAATATAACAAGTTTTCTCATAATAACATGGTAGAGGGAACCGGCTGTGACTCAGTTGGTTGGGCTCTGGTTTACCACATGGGAGGCCCCGCGTTCGGTTCCTGGGGTCTCCTGGCGAAGGCAAGCCGCCGTGCGGTGAGCTGACTCAGCGGGATGACCCGGCAGGGGGAGACAAGCAGACACAGAAAAGCGCAAAGCAAATGAACACAGGGAGCACAAGCAGCAAGGGGGGGGATATATAAATAAATAAAAATAAATCTTAAAAAAAAAAAACATGGTAGAGCTAGTGAAGGGGAATGGGGATGTGATTTTGATTTTGATTTTCCTTTTCAAATATCCTCTCCAGAACTCGTTTCTTTGCAATGTCTGTTTTTGGTCTCTTAATCTAATTTACTACCAGTTGGCATTCCCTATGTTCTAGACTATTATTCTCAAATGTTAGGATGCATTAGAATCATCTAGAGGGCTTGTTAAAACAGATTTCTGGGACCCACCCCCAGAGTTTCTGATTCAGTTTACATTTCTATCTAATTCCCAGATGATGTTGATATTGCTGGTCCTAGAACCAAACTTTGACAACCATTGTTCTAGATGGCTAGATGTCTCAGTACTTATATAAACCTTTCACAATAAAAAGTGTAAAAGGTTAAAAAAAATGCAACTTTTAAAAATCCTGTAACTCTGACTTCTCATAATCAAAAGGCAATGCTTTCATAAGTCTTTTTCCTTCAGAAAATGAGACTGTCAGAGAACTTTAACAATAACAAGGAGAGAAACTCTGACCATTCAGGGGTGGCTGCAGGCCTTGCCCTCAAAGTGGAGATTGGTAGGGATGGGGTGAACCAATTCCACATAAATCCTCTGTACAGCATTTGGCACTGTCAATTCTTTCATCTGGAAATTCTCTCATACTTCAGACCCTTAGATTTTTTAACATTATGCTTTCTAGGTTCCACTTTTCTCTCTGTTTCTTTCATGAGTTTCTCTGTCTGTCCCTTAAAAACCGAGATCCCTTATGTTTCCTTCTTCAGATACTGTTTCATAATGCCATTGCAAGGTTATCTTCTCTACTGTCAAGTCCTCATTTACCATTTATGTGGAAATAACTTTAATAGCTGGCTTTCTAAACTATCTCTCTCTCTCTCTGCCTACCAATATTTCCAAACACCTACAGGTCTCAAACTGAATATAGTTAAAATTAAACTTAATATTTTCCCAGTTTTATACCACCCTGGTCTATTCCCTATTCCTCTGCTCAAAATCTAATTTATTTTTCCTGCACCTCTTATCTACCTTATGTTGGGAGACTGTATGCATAGTGGTCCCATGGATAGGCATTGGAATGAAATTGTTGCTTAATGGTAGGCTAATTGCCTAACATCTTTTAGATGATGGCTTTCTCTTTCATAACATGGAGCTAACAATAGATCCAATTTCATGATTTTTTTAAATGATTTATCAGCCTCACCAGGAAACTAATTAAAAATGCATATTCTAGGGCCTTATTCCAGACCTACTGCATCAGTCATCCTGGTATAGAGCCCTGAAATCTGTGTTTTGACAAGCCCTCCAAGGGATTCTGTTGCATGCTAGAGTATGAGAGCCCTTGATCTAAGGAAATATTTCAATTTTTCTAGGCACCTGTGCTAGAAATCTGGAAATTATTTTCAACTCCTTTCTTTCCGACCTATAGCCAAATTCTGTTGGTCACCAAGCCTCCCCAAACTAATCCCAATTCTCATTTCATCTATTCTCCATCTCCATCTTCACTGTTGTCCTAAGTGTTCAAATAGATTGTTGCAATAGCTCCCTAATGTCACTGCCGGTACTTTTGCCACCATCTAATTTATCTTTGACAAGGCCATGAGAATAGGGATTTTAAAAATAAATAAACAAACACACAAACAAACAAACAATCATATATTCCTCTAGTTAAAAATTCTTCCACTCTCCCCTATCCATTACTGGACAGAGGCCAGAATCTTTAGCAAAAAGTAAGCAGTCCTTCATACCAGCTGGAGAGTAAAATTACAGACACCTTCTTCCAACGTCTGCCAAATTCCCTCTCAGCCATCCTTACTACCCTGCTGGCCCCCCTCCTTTTAGAGCTGGTGTCTCCAAGGCTTTGTATAAAGTAGCAATTCCTGCAGGGCAGAGCCCTGGCTCTGTAACATAGACAAGATGTATTAGCATGGAAGAAGCATGGGCTTTGGAATCAGGTTTGTCTAAATTCAGCTCTCAGTTTCTGCCATTAACTGTCTGTGTGACCCTTGGGCAAATTACTTAATCTTCGAGATAGCTTTCCTATCTTTAAAATGGGAAAATTCATTGAACCTATTTAATTGTGTGGCCATGAATATCAAATAAAGGAATGTATGTAATACACCTATTGCAGTGCCTTCTCTAAAGCTAGTTAGTAATACATGTCATTCTCCTCCTTTCTTTCCCATCCTCATCTTTCTAGGTTCTCATGTCCTGTGTAAATAGCATCATGGGTATTGGTTTCTTTATTTAATACTTGAGGTACACTATGTTATATTATAAATATTTTATTTTGGTATTGGGCATTGTTTAGTGTTTGGTTGCCAACATCCTTTCTTTTTCCTTGTGGCATTCTAGTTGCTCAGAAAATTCTCTCACCCATTATCCATAGTTTTTGTCAGACGGTAATCCCAGATTCTGGCATTCCACTAAGGAATCCACGGGAGCCAGATCTTTTGCCTTCCCAACCTCTGATACAACGAGGGCAGGTAGATAACCTGGCTTGATCATTCAAAGGCCTCTTCTGGATTTTAACCCTTGTTGGAGTGATACAAAAATGAGGGAACTGTTAGAATGTCACCCCAGAAGAGGTGTCCTGGCAAGGATGTTTTCATCTCCAGGCTGGTTACTGTGCTTCCTGCTTTTGGACATGCAGAATTTCCTTGATTACTGATTCTTCCAGCTGGTATGAAGGACTGCTTACTTTTTGCTAAAGATTCTGGCCTCTGTCCAGTAATGGATAGGGGAGAGTGGGAGAATTTTTAACTAGAGGAATATATGATTGTTTGTTTGTTTGTGTGTTTGTTTATTTATTTTTAAAATCCCTATTCTCATGGCCTTGTCAAAGATAAATTAGATGGTGGCAAAAGTACTGACCTTCCAAGTTCCTGCCTATGATATGACTCGGCAGAGAGTCTTCCAATAAATCCACACTCGGTTTCTGCTGATTACCCCCAGGAGTACTGCTATGTTTTCCTTCCCTTTGATGTATTCTTTTATCTCAGTGAATTTAAAGACAAAGCCCCAAACCTTTTCATGATTAGAGGAAAGGTCATCATTTAACAAGAGGATATGTGAGTCCTAGTGAAAATGCCAGTGTTTTCAGTTTTAGAATTGTGTACACAATTTGTAGGCAGTACTTGACCTCAATTCTCTCTTTCTAGATCATGTTGTTTAAAAATTGTTTTTTTAAACCAAATTTTCATTGCAAATGAAGACGAAAGCATAGTAACTATATTTATCACTAACAGTCCTTACTTGCCAGCGATTATCAATTAGTAAAAACAGATTTTAAGGATTAAAACAATAACATACAGTATTTATCCTCCAAGCCATACTTCTCATTAAAAAGTCTTTCCAATTGGCCTATAAAGGGCAATATTGTCTTCTCTCTATGTGGAAAGAGAAGGCTTTCAATTTTGCACCATATTTGTGTCTCTCTTCAAAATTACCCATGTGTAAAATGTTTCAGTTCATGCTCATGGGGTTTTTTTTTTTTTGTAGTATTTAACAACTGAAAAGAAAGATCATTTACACTCCTTATCTACAGATCTAATATCTGATTATCAAATACTGCTATGATGGTTAACGGTATAGACACCTTACTGAGATTTAATTTTTAAATGGCATTTTAGTATTCTCTTAATATAATCTTATATGTTGAGTGCAACTATATTCTTTGCAATCAGAGCTTTCATTACCACTTGAAGAAACAGAGGAGAGAGATTCACTTTAATAACACATATAACATTTTAATTATTCAAAGGAGCATTATAATAGGACATTTTAATTATGTCTACTTTGCTCAAATTCAAGTTGCCCAATTTCATTCAGAGTACTTGTCTTCAAAAATGCCAGCATGAGCTAGCTTCCATTAATTTATTCAATTAATATATGTTGTGCTCCTCATATGTATCAAGTTCCATGATAGGTGCTAGAAATGAAGACAATGGAAACACAAACAGTGCCTACAGTGTGACTTAGTTTAGGATAAGAGGGGAAGACAACTCCTCAAGGAGGTTTTGTGTGTTCCTTTCTGCAGGAAACAGAGGTGTGGATAAACACTGAACCAGTTCTCAGCCCTGCTGTTTCCAATGCATGCCTGGGATCAGATCTCAGGTGTGTCTATTCCCCCTCCCTCCCCCGCCCCATGTGTATTTGCAACAAGGTTAATGCTGCTAACATTGACCAGAAATTCAAAGTGACAGAACCGGAGGTACTACAATCTGGAACTCTTAACTTTTGTAAACTGGTGAGAATAGTGGAATGCACAAGGTCTCTAGTTAACGACTTCACCATCTTCTCTTATAGACTACTCTGCTCAGCCTTTCAGGAATAGGATATGTATTAGACAACTAACATCTGGTCTGAATATCTATTAGGACCATATGCTTTCCTCTGCTATATTATCGTCCTCGAATAGATTAAGGGAAATCCAAACCAAATGGGGATTTGGGGAAACTATCAAGGGTCACTAATAAAGTAATTTTGCTTTTCCCTTTGCAAAGAACACAGCATACAGTACAGACGATGTAGAGACCTAAGAACAGTTCTCATGTCCCAAATAACCTGAATAATTATCATAATCATTGCCATCTTTCTCATAATTTTTAAGTGGGAAATAGAAACTGTTAATTGCCACACTTACAAATGGTTGTGTCCTGATGGGGTTTTACTGTAATGATAATTTTCTGTGGAATAGCCCTGTCTTCTAAATGAAAACCAGTAGCTTTGGATCTGGCTTTGTTTTTCCCCAAAACTCCTTGGTGATAATATCTGTAGTGCTTTGGGGACTGGCTCCGTTCCTCTCCCATAGGGTTTTCTTGATTTATGGTTGTGAGATATTCATGGCCAAATGACAAAAGGCCGTGATTTGATTGCATAAAAGTAAGCACTAACTAGTTTTCTCCAAGACCATGGATTGGGGGAAAAAAGTTAAGTTCATTTGGTTTTGATTTTACAGTTAGAACTTAAGATATTTCACTTTGAGAATGTGTTTCACATCAAAATTCAATCAATGAAATAGACTATCTCTGATTTAAAGACTGGTTATATAAACTCTTAAAAAATTAGATTCACACAGAGTTAATAGATAAAACAGGGAATATGAGTTTTGGTGATAATTAGAAGCTTAAAACTGAATTGATATTTTATTCTCAACATTCTTACCTAATCAGGTGTAAAATGAAATTTTATCACTGAGAGGATTTAAAGTGGATAAGGAACATGTTTTATTAAAAATTGTAAATAGAGTCTAAAAAGACATAGGTGTTAGGCCAGGGTGATGTCTAGAGACATGGTTTATATCCTCTTATGTTTAGAATCCACACATATGTATTGAAACATTTGACATAGTGCAAACATCGGCACAGGAGCAGGTGGAAGAATATTTGATTCTTTCTCTACTTTTAGTTTACTGGCTAAGACTAGGGTGTCTATAATGACAAAAACGCTGCTGATTCAGTAGCCCGACTGACTTTCCATCATGAGGATGGAGCTAGCTTTGAACCCATTTCATTTTGATAGGCTTACATTTATTTAAATTAATAATTTTCTCCCTTCCATGGTATGAGCCAGGACCCTGCTGATGAACAGATAGTAATCCCTGTAACCAGCTCTCTAACCATCTTGTACAATTTTAAATTAAATCCAAGCTATTGGAACATTCTCCTCTTCTCTTATTTTGTCTTCTCATGCTTTCTCCTTCTTCTCCTACCTTCCCACTTCCATTAAATAATGCTCTTCTTCCAGAAATTAATTTTTTATAAAAACTCTGGAGTTCAGTGGTGACCAGAAGACAATTTATTTTGGAATTTTTGTTGTTTTTAGTTGCCAATATGTCTGTGAAAATATATACATGATAGCTGCATTCCTTTACAAATAAAGAATGAATAACTTCCAGCTGAGACAATGAAGTATATTTTAACAATAGAGAAAAATCTCAAATTGAAGTATTTTGATAGGCTTTTAAAAAAATTGGTGAGGTCTTATAGAGACAAGATAATGAGAAAGCTAAGTCATTTAAGGCCATTCTGGAGTAAGAAGTCATGGGTAGGCTCCAAGGCAGAATCTAGTTTCTAGAACCACTTTTTCATTGTTGTGAAAAATGGAAAACATGGATATTTGTTTGCTTTGGATAAAGATAGATCGAGATGTTATCATCAGCAATGAAGACAAGAAACTAAATTTTCAAAGTTCATTTTTTCTCCTTGAATGAATACTTTAAATACATGTATATCCTAAATATACTTATAAATTTTCATTTATAAGATTATTTGTTTTTCATATGAGGAAAAAAAATGCAGTGATAGTCTCAACAAATGGTAGCAGAGCAAAGACAAAAGTAAAGCCTTAGGTCAATCTTGCAGGTGTGTTTGATTAATATGAATCCAAATCTGCCGAAAAGTTTTCTAAAACAGGTAATAGAAATCATTTTGCCAATAAAACTCTTCAAACAAAGGCCTTTGGTATTTTCCAGATTTTGGTAGCAATTCATTATCAGTTTTAAAAATCAATTAAATTTGTCATAACCAACAATTTTATTTTTAATGAAACAATACAATAACAACACAGAGTAGAAATGAAATTGTCAAAGTGATCTGCAGTCAGTTGGAGAAAGTGGTGTTTTATGAAACTTTAGTATATAAATATATATTATAGTATATAATATTGATATTAGTGTATAAATATATATTATAGTATTTAATATATATGTTAGTATATAACTATATATTATATAAATATATATTATTTAGTATAAGATATATATTATCCTCTCATACACAGAAACATGTTTATATTGAATCATAAAATAAAATATGTATATTATTGTGGTCTATAGTAAAATATATTTAAATGCCACTTGTTAAGCAGTTTATGCATCTTGACCCTGTCCCTCAAAATCAAAAGCTTTAAAAGTGTTGGAAGGGTCTTCAGCCAGTGACTGGGGATTAAAAGTTTCTATTGGGTAAAGAAAACTGTTCCAAATAATTTTATGAAGAAATAAACAGAAATCAAGAAGAATGTACTTCAGCCATATCCTTTATCACACAGCAAGTGCCATTTGTCTAAATATATGAAAAATGACAACAGACGTTCTTGTCCATTAAAATAATATACTCTAACCTTGGAGTTGAACCTGTGTGCTATTTGCTAGCTAAATACACATCAAACAAACTGTATTAGATCATGTATCTTACATTTGATAATTAGCAAAGTTAACCTTTTCATGATATGGAGATTATTAAAAATCTACATAACCTTTCACTTGCAGCTTGTCTGACTTCTGTTTGTTCTTGTGTAATATATCAATGAGAGGCATATTATTACAGAAAAAAGAATAAGAAAAATATCAATCAGATGTTTTGCTTCAAAGTAGATATGAATGTCAAAATTGTACAAAAGGAAAAAGTATATTTTAAAGTAGTTCTGAGATTTAGTTTTCTTTTTATACCTTCTGAACATGTACTATACACACACACACACAATGTTGGTTTTATATCTGCTTGATGTCAAACTAACTATATCTTTGAGTTGGTATTACATGTACAACCATTTCCCTTTACTGAGTGGTGAAGGATTATAGATATGAAGGGTTGCCTTATAATCTTAAGTTACATTTCATTTTAACCTCAATTAGGTTGATTAAATGGTCTAGTGCATAGTATGTGATCCTCAAAATTTCTGTTATACCCCTGTGATATGTAGTAAAAAACTCAAATTTGAATTATAATACACGTTGCTTCCATATCTATTACATAGAACACAGTTTTCTTGTGCCATACTATTTTATTGTTTAAATAAAGATTTTCCTAGAAATCTTACTACACATAAAATATGAGTCAGATTTCAATTTGGGAAAACACTGGAAGTGAAATAGAAAACATTCATGTTATTTTTACGAAATAAAAAAGTATACTTTTGCTTAAAATATGATTTCTGAAAGTAAATGTATAGCTTTAAATTTATTATTAGTTTTGAGTTAGCTACATGCTAAAACTAAATTCTGTTCCTGAAAAGCCCAAAGAGTAAGATTTAGACTAATACATAACTGGTCTAATAGCAGAAAAGATTGAGAATTAATCAGTGATCTTCAAGGGCATATAATAACTACATAGAAGAATAATTCTTAAGGTGCCTTTGCAGCATGTGAATAAAATAAACGCAGAGTATTAAGAATACATGTTGGTTTTGACTTTTTAGGAAGGGACAGCATCTGTGAACTCTGCCTAGGGTGAACTCTTCCAAGAATGGTGGGA
This sequence comes from Chaetophractus vellerosus, assembly GCA_004027955.1. Taxonomy (NCBI): domain Eukaryota; kingdom Metazoa; phylum Chordata; class Mammalia; order Cingulata; family Chlamyphoridae; genus Chaetophractus; species Chaetophractus vellerosus. The sequence continues at coordinate 16,565 of PVKH010000202.1, forward strand.
GAGTCACTTACAAAGAAGATGATATCACATACTCAATAAATGAAATTTCTTTTGGATTTAATACAGATAAAATTTGTCATTAATATAGAAAAATGGAAAGAGCATTAGAATACAAAGTAAACTATCGACTCTTGTGAGGTTTAACCACTGCTCTGAAATTTCCATCCTCTTATTTTTATACAAGAGTCACTGCACTCTATGATGAAGACTGCAGGCCCTGGAGTTAAATGACCAGGTTCAGCCTGCACTCTTCTACTTATAAACTGTATGAGTTGGGTCATTTTATTTTAAATCTTTTCCTTCCTCAGTGTCCTCATGTGCACTATGGAAATAATAATGAGATTTAACACACTAGACTGTTTAAGAATTTGATGAGAGAAACTTTGTCAAGTATTTAGCATAGTGCCTGGCTCATAGGAAGTGTTAAAAAACTATTAATTAATATTTCTGTGTGTTTCCTGATTAAATAATTATAAATGTTAATTGTAAAAAATGTTAATTTTACAAAATGCAGATAGATATAAAGATAAAAATAAAACCAGCCTATCACTCAAAATTCAAATATTCTGAAAGAAATTTGGTACATTTCTTCTGGTGTCATATATAAATAAGATCATGTATGTATAGGAATTTCCATATTTATTTCCATCTATATTTGGAAGTAAATACTACATGCACTATTAAAAATAATTTTTATTGTACTCTTTTATTTTGTTATAGGTTTTGAAGGGGATTTTGTATGCTACCATGCAATAAAAGATAAATCATAGTTTAGACCTGAAAAATTAGGCCAGTCCTATTTTTTGTGTTATTGGGTCCTCATTTGTTGGGTGGGATCCTGAAGTCCAAGCAGTGCTCTCACTGACTATGAAAAATCATAATATATCCTGAACTTATCTCATTCACAATATAAATAGTAGACTCTTAAGTGGCTACATGCATACAATCTTCAATTCCTAGCCTCATCCTATGATGCAAGAAGCACTGATTTTTATTTTTGGCCCAAGTGCCTACAATGGTTACAATTCCACCTTTCTGCTACCATTTTGTTTTTGGCTCCATTCTTCATTTTAAAACCTGCTTTAATCTGAAAATTCCCTTCCCACTTCAATACAATCTATAAATGTTTAATCTTTCTAATGATTACTCTGAAATACTGATTTACCCAAGTATCTTTCTTTTCCCTACCCCTCCCTCCCCTCTCTGCTCCTCTCTACCATCCCTATACCCTACTTCAGGTAGCCTCTCTCTCTCCCCTCTGACAAGGTCCACTCTGTTGTCTTCACTTGGGTTTCTTCCCTAACTTGCTATACTTGTTAAAGATTTAATTTTCCTACAAAAAACAGATCGAGTCCCAGATCTGTGAAATCTCTCCAACCCTTAATAGTCCCTTTCATTGAACTCCAGTATTAATTTAGCTTTTAAACCAAGTTACTCGTTAACTGTGTTTACATTTGGTATTGGGGAGTACTTGGGACTCTCCACTTAACCTCTGGGAGCCCAAATGGGAGCTGCACTAATCCATATACATTCCCCAATGTTTTTGAAGATGTTTTATATTTCTTTCTCTAATAAATCTACTTGATCTGTAGGCTATTTTGCCTTACCTTTCTCCTAGTTAGTTTAAGAGTAAGATAATTTCAGCAGTTGTCTTAATCGATTGACTTAGGCTGACAGGAAATGTAAGGACCCAATTTTCCAGCCAATCCACCATTCACAACTGCTTTTTGGTAGGATAATGCAAAATGTCAAGAATCACAAGATAGATTATCTCCAAGTTAAAGATAAAATTACAGCAGCAAGCTGATTTTTTTCTTATAATGTTGCCCACACTCATCTGACAGGGTATGGGTTGTTAAAGGCTGAGAGGACATGAAAGACAAGAAATATAACAGAATCAACAGAATCTCTGATGAATCTGCCAAGTTTAGTCTTTTGTCTCTTGTAAATAACTCCAGGATGCCAAAGGGCCAGAGCATTTGAAAAGGGGTCCTAATACTAGCAATACCACTTAGTGTTGCTATTATTTTTTCTTATATTTCCTGTCTCCAAGATTAATTTATATTACACTCTGAAGAACAGAGCTTCCTTAATGTTAGATCCTCATAAGATGTTGATAATATCCATATAATAGCACATGACCTAATTTGACAAGAACATTTGCCAGTTTTGAAAACATATATTTAGTGGAGAAAAAAGTATAACACAGACCAATATTCCAGTGATGATTCTGATAACGTATTTCCATCTAGACATAAAATTGCATTCATGTGCGTAGAATATTGGTTCTTAACTGGGGTCAGTTTTACATCTCAGGGACATTTGGCAGTGTTTTTTTTTCCCACAACTGAGAGGAGAGTGCCTACTGGCATTGATTGGGTAGAGGCCAGGGATGCTGCTAAATATCTTACATCCACAGGACAGCCCCCTATAACAAAGAATTATCTGGCCAAAATGATAATATACTGAGGTTGAGACACCTTGGCTTAGAGTTTCTAATGGAAGTGTTATTTTCCTGGTGGTTTTTTCAGCATCCCAGAATGGGCCTCTCTAATTTTGAGAACAGAGCTTACTGATTGTCTTTCAGGGTAAGAGATTAGAATAAAAACTGCTCCAGGAACTAGATAAATATCCTATTTCTATAGAGGGTTACAAAACACTCTCACCAACCTGTCGTATGCACGATAGGAGAGCTGCCACTCTCTCCATAAATATTCATCACTATGGAAACCTTCCCACATCCATGCACTCCTCTAACCTTAAATGGCATGTACATATTTTATAAGGATGGTGAGAAAAAATCAAATTAAGTCCTCTAATGGCATCCTATGGAATGTTTGATTAGAGATTCTAGATCAGTGTTTCTCAACATAGCCTATATATTAAGGTCACCGGAGGAAACTTAACTTCTGATGTTCAGGCTCTCTTACCCCAAAGACACTAAATGAGAAATTTTGATATTGGGCCACTGATAAAACTCTTTTCCAAAAGCTGCCAGGTGATTCTAAGGCACAGTAAAGGCTGATCACTACTATTCTATCTTTTATCAATAATGTTTACCTAAAGAGAAAAAAACTGACCTGAAACCCATATATATATATATATATATATGGGTTTCAAGAATATGTGCAAATCATTATTGAGCTAAATGTTCCAAAGTTCAAGAGAGAGGTTCTGCATGTCACTTCGTTAGAATCAAAATGGGTACTGAGAGTGATCTCAAGGGCTACTTAAGGGTGTGTTTAGAACTTGGCAAATCATTGGGACCACCAATTCCAGTGTTTCTTTATATTTTAAATGTAACAAAGGCAGAATAGTTTTTTAGGGCACTTCAAGGGCAATATCAGGGTTTGCCTAGAATGGAATTAGAAGACATAATAAAACAAGTAAAACTTGAATTCATCCCTAAAAATTTCCACAAGGAGGGGAAATGGTGTAAACAAGCCATCTGTGTTGTGATGTAAACCACATTCCCTCACGGTGGCCCTTGCAGGGTGCCTTTATTATCTTTTTATAAAAAAGGAGGGGTACTTGCTATGGGACCAAAGTTAGGAGGAATCCTGATCAACTTGTTTTCTTAATATGCACAAAATCATTCCTGCAAGGAGATGAGATATTCAAAAGTCAGGCAATGGATGAAATAGTCTAAATCTAAGAATTAAATACAGTATTGGCAAAGCAGAGCTTTGATACTGCTCTATATAAACACAAAAATGAACCGTTAAATTTAGAAATGAACAGATTCAAATGCAGTTTGTCCTTTTTCTATCTATAGTTTGAATCCTTCTGATCATGTACTGTACATTTGATGGAAGCATGTGGCTGTGGCAAATGTCCCCCAGGAACAGATCCAAATCAGAAGTTCAATTTGCTTCAAGCTCTTTAAATTGTTCTAGGGGTGCAAAGTGGATTGACTTCCCCAAATTCTTATAGATCTTTTAAAACACTTAAATATAAAAAGGAGATGGGGTAGACGTGAAACTTGAAAAACCCCATTTTGTTTCATAAAAAGCAAACTTTTCAATCTTGATATTCAATCACAATTTATTAATAAAATGGAAAGGAAATCATCTGCTCCATCTCCCAGATCCTCAGTCATTGCTTTATTTTAACTTATTAGTCTCCGACTTGCACGGTGTCCCTGGGCTTTAGGGTTAGATGGGCTCAGGGTTTGAATTCCAGCTCCACTTTCTACTAGCTATGGATTTTGGGAAGCTGATTAACCTCATGGATCCTTGGTTCTCTCTCCAGTAAAATGGAGATACTATCTCTCTCATTAGATAGTCATGAGAATTAAATTTGATGGCAATGAAATCGTGGCACACCCATTCAGTGGAATACTATTCAGCAGTAAAAAGGAGTGAAACATAGATTAATCTCATAAGTTTTATACTAAGAGAAAGAAACCAGTGTCTGTGCCTCCTTCTTTTACTTTCTAGACCTCTCTCATTCCTAGGTTCTCTTCACATTCTCCTTTTTCCCTTTCATAAGTATAGGAATTTCTCCAAGTTATGTTCACCCATTTCTTTCTCTTTCTTTCTGTTCAGACTGGTTCTACTACAATTTCAACCTTGAATGATTTTCAAAAATTGTGTTTAGAGGTGTCTCCCCAAAGGTCAAAGATAGATCCATATTAGTAGCACTGATTCTGAAAATAAATGCTTTGCCAACTAAAAAATGTCCGGAGCCATTTATTATTAATTCAAGCCTTCCTTGATGATTTTAGGAGCTTTCATTTATATATTGCGTTATCCTGTGAATATCTGTAAACATCTTGTTTCTAGAGTTTCCATTCTGTTCCAGTCATCTGTCATTTCCTGAGCAAATAATTATGGTGATATTATAATGTCTTTTGATATTACAGTGTCTTTTGATTTCTGATAATGCAACTTTCCTTCATTACTTGTCTTTTACATTTTTTTTTTCTTGGCTAATTTTGCCAGGAATGTATTCTTCCAGATAAAATTTATAGGTTTGCCAAGAAAGGACCATGACTGTGATTGAATAACTTATTTTAAATAATTTTAATATTTAATTTTTAATTAATTTGAAGGCAGTTAATATCTTTACAATATTGAGTCTTTCTTTGCAGTAACAATTTGTTTGTTTATTTAATTGCCTCCTTTTATGTCCTTTAGTAAAGTTGTGTCATTTTCTTCGTCTAAGTCATGCTCATTATATGACCAAATATCCTTTTAATATTTTATGTGTTTTGCCACCACTTCACTACTATATTTTGACCTGATTATTGCTCTTATATAGGAATTTCCTTTATTATTTCAATAATATACCTGATTCACTTTGCTTTTCTAATAAGACAATTACATCATCTTCAAATACCAATAGTTTTGTCTATTTCCAAGAAATTTGCCTCATTGCTTTTTCTAGTCTTATTGATTTGATCAGAACTTCTAAAGCAATGAAAAATAATAACATTGATGCCGCTAATATTTCCAATTAATGAATTAAATAAATGTTAGCTTGAGATTTTAAAAAATGGTTAAGGAATTACCTGTCTAATCCTAATTTACATTTTTTTCAGGTATGATTTTTTCTGTATGCTTTTTTGGACAACTTTAGAGATACATATCCAGCTTTTTTTCTCCTTTCACCTGGTGAAGTAAAGATGTATAGTGTGTGCAAGGAAGGAGGGAGGGGGAAATACATGGTCTGGTCAATACATTATTTATTTTTCAAGTCTCCAGAGCTCACAGGATTCTATAGGGATGCAAATGTCATCAAAATCCAAAAATATTTCCTAAAAACTGAACACTTTTCAATTCAGTCACTTTCTCATGAGCATATACATCAAAATATTATCACTCATTGATTTTAGACAGTAAGCACCAGTCAATGCAAATCCATTGTAAAATGAAATAGCAAATCATGTGAAATATATATGACTCATGAAATTGAAGAAAATAATGCTGAACAATTTCTAGGATCATACTCAAACTCATTGATGCAGAGGGGTCTGAGAGATTTAAACCAGTCAGTGTTTGAAGGAAAAAACTTACAAAAGGTTGATGAAATTAAATGGATAAGAGGGAATGCTTTGACTATCAGTGGGTCAAAAGGCCATGGGAAAATTAATGGAACCTGTCAGAATTTTTGCCAGAAAGTCTTTTTTATGGTAATTATGAAAACAGATCATTTTATTCAGTTTTGTTTTATCCTAGAAATTAGCTCATACTTTCAATTTCAAACTACAATTTGTTAGATATAGACAAATACATTCACAAGTTTATTTTCATTTTTTAGATGAATTCCCAATAAAAATTTTAATTTAAAAAATGCACTGTGAAACTGTGACTCTTGTTTTAAGTGGGTTGATTTCTATCTTGGATATTGAAGAACTCCCACACAATTAATTTTCTAATATTGAACTATCTATATGTGACTGGAATGAGCTATGCTTATTCATGGAACATTTTTCTTAGCATTATTTAGGAAAATAGTTGCAAACATTTCATTCAAAAATTAATTTGTTATATATGTATTACTTCTGGAATTTGAAAAAAAAACAAGAAAAAAATTTTTGAAGATTTTCTAGTATTTTTATATTTTATTGCTTACAAATGCTGTTTTTCTGTGGATTTTGTTTTTGTCTTATTCTTGTCAGGTTTTGGTAATAAGATTATACTAGATTTGTTCATTGAAAAGCTTGCCACTTTTGGAATATTTGCATAGTACAGAAATTATCTTGTACCTGAAAATTTGAAATAATTCTTCTTAAAACTTGCTAAATTGTTATCTTGTATTTAATAGTAGTTCTTTGATAACTATAATTTTTCCATGATCACTGGATTATTAAAATTTCTGCTTTCTTTAAATCAATTTTGGAAATTTCCAATTTCAATAGAATTTTTAAACTCATGAAAATACATAGTATTCTCTTACATTTCTAAAAAAAATATGTGAGTGGTAAACTTTCCTGAGGCAAATTTTGTGTAATTGTGCTTTCTTATGTCTAGACATACAAATATTTTGTTTCTTTGTGTTTATATAAATTGTTGAATGTCTTAACTGTGCAGTTGATATATTTCCTACCTTATTCAAAAACTCTTATATACCTCTCCTTCTAAAAATATATTTTTATTTTTTATTTAGGCTTGTATGAGTTTACAATTATTTCAAATTATTTCTCTGTTCAATTGCTTTAGTGTCAGTGAAATCTCTTATTTCTTAAACTATTTTCCTTTGCTTCTTACTCTACTGAAATGGATCTTCAATTCTTTTTCAATAAAAGATCTTAGGAGTTAAATTTCTTAAGCTTTTACATTATCTTAAATTAGCTTTAATTTCATTTACAGATTAAACACAGATTTTTAATAGAAACGTATATATCTGCATTTATAATACAGATTAAGTGCAGATTTATAAGTTATAATGACCTTTGGCCACTTTATGTTTATTTATGAAGGCAGGAACTATGTATGGCTCATTTTTATTGTATCTCACAGAGCCTATAGTGCCTATTTACTAGGCACATAATATGTGCTTATTGATCAATTAACCCAACTATAAACTGTTTTCTGAACATCCACTCATTCTCCAAGTCTTCCAAGTGATGTTTCTTTGTCTAGTTCTGAAGTATTTTTTCCATCCAAACCATTTTTCCTCTTTATGAATCTACAAATGATGCAGGTCATAGCCAGACTTAACTTAACTCAGAATCTGTGGCTGTCCCTTGCACAACTCACTGACCACTTAGATGACCAGATCTACGCCTGGGACAGAGGCTGCTGTTCTCTGTTCCTACTACAACTCTTACTTTCTGTCAGGCATTCCCATGTTATTCTGATAAACTGAGGTGGGATCCTCTCCTATTCTCCTACCTGGCTCGAAGATTTTGAGTACATGAAAAACCACAATTTGTAAGATGTGTAATAGCCAGGGCTCCTTCCAGTGATTGAAAAGCTTTACTTGTGCCAGGCAACCTGTTGCTTCCTGGCAGTTCTTGTCTGTTGAACAATATAGGAAAAACGAGGGGGGTGGTTGCTGTAAGGAGGATCTGTGTGGGCTGATAGCCTCAATTTTTGGTATTGTGTAAATTCCTCTCCTTTACCTTCTTCATTATAATGATTTAATATTGAAGTTGGGGGCTCATAGCAAGATTCCTTTTTAAATTAAAAGACCACTTTTTTGTTATGTCAAAATAGCATATGCCCTTAGAACATTGGAAGGTAATAAATGCATTTATTAACCTGAGTTTGCTAACAAGGGGAGCATGAGTAATGCTGCTGTGTCCCACGTCACTGACCATACAGTAATTACCAGTTCTCAAGACAGCGTGGCTTTACTTTCATACTCCAGCCTTCAGCATTAGATCTGTACTGGCCATTCCTTTATCCAACCAGGCAGGGTACCTCTATGCAGCCACACTGCTCAGCAGCACACCATCTTCCACTGCTGAGTGCCCCACTTAGCAGCAGCAAAAGTAGCAACTGACGCTGAATGTGCTAAGCACGAGGCAGTTACTGAATGACTGAATAACTGAGATATTATTTTCTTATGAGAATAGACACATCTTATGGAGTTGGTTTTGCTTTACCTGCCTGCTATGTTTCTTTGAACCCACCATCCCTGGGCTTACTGAATGTTGAATTCCCACATAAGAATTCTTCTGACCAAGAATCTTGCTTTCCAATAAAAGAATAAGGCAGTGGGTCAATGGCCATAGGATTTACTGTACTTTTGTACCCCATTTTCCAGAAAAGGATGACCTTATAAAATAGTAAAACGGCCATTCCAAACTTTCTTAAGGCCAGGTTGGAATGCTGTCCTTTAAGAATCTGTGTGTGCTCTGAACAAATGTATTGTCAGAAACAATATATGTTGCTGTTTCTTCCCAAACTCTAAATGAATGGAAGTGGGGTGGGACCTCTCATAATTATAGCTAATTACCCTTTGGCAAAATATTTGCTTCCCAGTCCTATAATTCTGGGCTCTGCTGTTGAGAGATGTTATTATCTAAGGGAGGAATGTTTCTATCAGGAGACATTAAAATGGTTCTTTTGAATTGGAGGTGATTAGCAACTTTTTCGTCTGTGACCACCAAATACCATTGACAACCTTTTTGGAGTCCTCATGTCACGAAAAATAGGAAGGAGACATATGCTAAAAATAAACAATCAATCATCAATAACAACAAAACACCTCAGGTAATCCCATAGAATGCCTCTTTGTACAATTAGGTTCAGTGATTAAATGTTATAGAACATTATATGAATAGGAATATCAAGATACAGATTCCTCAGGAGTTAAATTTGTATTATGCCATTGAATAAAGAACACCAACTGGCTGAGGGGCAGGTTGAAGAAAAAAGGAATGGTTAATAGAGGAGGAAAGCTCCCCATTCCATTGTGGAAATCGAATTAAAGTAGTTGTTCTTCTCCTTGCTCTTTGGGCATGGACAGTTTACCTGAGCTTAGCCAATCAGATGCTTCCACCCAGCACTTTGAATCTATAGGGGATGAGAACAAAATTTATGATTGCTATAATGGCAGTGAGGTCAAGGGACCAGTAGCATGGCAGAAGATGTCTAATTGTAGTACCCATGAAGTCAAACTGGTGAGTAGTTCAGTGGCTGCAATTCTTGTTGAAGCATCCTAACTATAAGGTGTCTGTGGTGTGCAATGGCTGTACTCTTGCTGCCTGGCCTCTCGTTTCCCCAGTTTTCTGATCCTGGTCATCTAACCATCTTGTTGATTAGGAAACCCACCTGAAATCCTTCTAATTAATTCCTTTTTCTACATAAGTAAGACAGAGTTGACCTCCATTGTTTACAGCTAAGAACCCAGACTGGTACAAGTATAAGCACAATGTCTGGAGAGGAATAGGAAAGTGATCAAGTTCTAGCAATTTAGCTGACAGGAGCATACTACGGACATGCGTTCTGTGTTTATAGCCAGTGCCTGACATAAAAATCCCTGCTACCTCCGGGTTTTCCCATTTTTTACCATTCTTGAAGAAGGAACCATCTCAGTTCTCTCACCATGAACTCTTTATTTACCTTAATTCTTCTCGGTAAAAATTAACAGTAGTTTTATCTTGGTGAAGAAGTTCTGTGTATAACTCTGGATTGCAAAATCAGACTCCTTTTTAATGAAAGAATGTGTGTGATGGTTATAACCTTGACTTTTGAAAGGAGCAGGCTTGACTTATTGTTTCTATAGAAACATAAATCTGGTAAATAACTACACATTCAGGCAATTCATCTCCCACAAATATATGACCTAAACAGACCAGGGACGTAGTGTTTTGACGATAATTCGGATTTTTGCCTAAAGCAGAAGATAACCTGTCTATCCTGGAAGTATGCAGCAAATTTCCAAAAGAAAGGATGAGGGTGGGGAATATCCTGTTCCTGTTCATATTTTTATTTTCTTTAGAGATAGAAATTTTTGAAAATCTGAAAGCTGAATTTTTATGGATAATACAAAGAGCTCCTCATGTAATTTTAATAGTTATGAATCAGTTGGAAACCATCCTTTCTTCCCCAGATTAATTAAAGGGCAGATTTCAAAATGACAACTTAATAGTTTATTTTTCAATATCTTAGCCTAATATGTTCAATTCAAAATTTTTCTTAATTTCTAGTGAAATTTTATTTTGTTCCTTTTTACAAGCATGTATTCTATAACCACATTTTTATATTCTGAGAAAGATTAAAATGAGCTCTTTCTAAACAAAAATCACCCCGAATACTTTACAATTTTATCTTCATCTTAATTATTTATAATGCAGAATAAGATGTGTATGAATGAAGTCTGACTAAATATTCATAGTTTGGGAATATCTGTGTTCATTTGCTAATACTTTTCAAAAAAAATTAAGCACAAAAATATCATTCATTACAATGAAATGACTGCAGTACTCAGAGGCCATCAAATGAGGTTGCATGGCAGTGTATAAGCCCTGAGGGCTTATCCATGCATAATATTTATATATATTTAACTGTTAGGACAGATCAGGTTAGGGAAACAGGAGCAATAGGAACTTGGGGACAGGAAGCCACATTATCTTAGCATTTCTAACAGTGAATAATCCTGTGCCTTGCCAAATATGGGACTTAAGCTTCAGGAACATAAAGCATGCTGTGTTCATCACAGAGGCAGGTGGGATCCCAGGGCCAAAGACTGAAGCAGATGTTGCAAACTTGTGACCTGCGGCTGGGTTTAGGTTGTGGGTATGTTTTTCTTAGACTGCCCAGTTAAATGGTTGCTAACATTTTAAAAATCAATAAATTGGACAAAATAATTGTGGGTTTTCAGCATTTCTGAGAAGCAGCCAGATTTGGCAACACTGAGCTGTGGGGAGTTTACTCATTCACCAAAGCCCCAACTGGTCAATTTTAATAATTTAAGTTATTTGCTTGACCTCTGATACCACCTCTAACGGAAATGAATCAGGGCGTTTGGAGAAACCTAAATAAACAAATTGTGACAATACAAAGCGCTCATGACTTTTTAAAAGTAAACAAAGTGAAAGCTCCCTAAGTACCAAAAAAAAAGGGCTTCTTGGAATGGTCTGATAACCTCAGATTTTAAAGAATTCTTACAAAGATAAAGGAAAAACATATAATCAGAAACAAATAGAAAAGTTAGATGTGACCGTGAGAATGATGTTGGAAAGGCTACCTAGGTACCTACACTGAGATTTTTCAGAAGAAGAAGAATACGGAAAGACTACTTGCTTGAGGGAGTTGTTAAGAACTGAGTGAAAGAAAGTTCTGGAAAAGGCAGTACAGACACAAGTAAGAGAGAGCTGAAGAGAGATGTGCATTGGCTGGAGGAATGCTTCTCCATGTAAATTTCACTTTAAACCCATTCAAGCCATGAAGTCTAGACAAATTATATACCCAGGTTCTAGGAAATTTTGATCACAGAACCATTTGCTGATAACACTTCAGGAATAGTTGGGAGTAGGACAGGTTCCAAGAGACTGGAAATGGATAATAATAATAATGTAGTTTTCAAAGATAGAAATAGTGCAAAGTGTAAAAAAAATGCAGACCAATATGCCTGCTAGCAGTCGCTGGTAAAAGAAAAAAAAATATTGTAGATAGATTACCATTCAAATGTGTTTTGGATATTTTTAAAAAGTGATTACTAAGAATTTGGGAAGTAGATGTGGCTCAAGCAATTGAGCTCCCACCTACCACATGGGAGGTCCTTGGTTCAGTTCCCAGTGCCTCCTAAAGAAGACAGCGAGCTGGCGCAATGAGCAGGCGTGGCAAGCTGACACAGAAGGATGATGCAACAAGAGACAGAAGAGGAAGAACGTAATAAAAGACACAACAAAGCAGGGAGTGGAGGTTCCCAGTGCCTCCTAAAGAAGATGGTGAGCTGACATGACAGGCAGGCGTGGCAAGCTGACGCAGCAAGATGAAGCAACAAGAGACATGGGGAGGAAAAGCATAATGAGAGACACAACAAAGCAGGGAGTGGAGGTGGCTCAAGTGAAAAGGTGCTTCCCTCCCACATTGGAGCTTCTGGATTTGGCTCCTGGTGCCTCCTTAAGAAACAAGGAAGATGAACAGACACAACAAGTGTAAAACATCGAGCCACTTAGGAAGTGATTACTAAGAATTCGAATGGATTTAAGAATGATAAGTCAAATAATAATTGAGCACCAGAGAGATGACTCACCTCCTACTCTGCACTCCTCTCACTTCTTTTAAGTCATAGTGGCCGCTTGGTTGTTGCGGAACATACCTGTTATTCTCCTGCTTAATAGCTGTCTTAGGATCCCAGGTGCTAAGCCGATACCACACAATGGGTTGGCTCAATAGCAGGAGTTTATTGAGTCTTGGTTTCAAGGGCTAGAATGCTTGCTTCCTCTCTGCGTCAGTAGCATTCTGGTTGGCAGACAATCTTTGGGGCTCCTTGGCTTTCTGGTCACATGGAAATGTCTCTCCTTTCTCTCTGGGTTCTAGCTGACTTTCTACTTTGGTTTCCTCTCCGTGGCTTTCTCTTTATAAAGCCTTCAGTAATAAGATTAAGGCCCAGCCTCATTCAGGAGGGCCACAGCTTAACTAAAATTAACTTCTTCAGAAAGTCATGTGTACGATGAGTTCACACCCACAGGACGGTATTAAGAACATGTTTTTTCTGGGGTACATAATTCACCCTTCACAAAAGACTTGGCGCCAATTGCTTTTTTGGTGTGGAACATGCCTCCCAAAGATATATACAAGCCTTGCACCCTGCCTCCTCTAAGGTTTCTATTCTAGTGTTACCTTTTCAGTGAGGCCTTTCCTGACATCCCTATGTAACCTTATGCCCCCTTCCCACCCCCACCCCCAGCTTTATTTTTCTTCATAGCACTTACTGCTGTTTAAAAAATTTATTTAGTAAACATTACATGCACTTACTACATGTCAGTCACTGATCTAAGAGCTTTTAAAATAGTCTATTTAAACCTCCTAGCAATAGTATGAAGTAAATATCCCCATTTTGCAAATGAGGAAACCAAGCATAGAGAAGTACACTGAGTTTCTAACAGTGGTACGTGATGGAGTTGGGTTTGAACACAAGAAATATGGCTGCAGAGTCTGTTCTTTACTGCTCTGCTCTGCAGCCACCATCTAACATACTATATACTTCACTCATCTGTTCAGTTTATTGTCTTTCTCCACCCCCACCTCCATAAAATTATAAGATCCAAGAGGGCATGATTTTGCTTTTTTCTATTTTACCCCTCTCCTTAGAATAGAATGTGCCACATGGTAGGTGCTCAGTAAATATTTTGTTGAATGAATGCATATAAATATAAGAGATTGGAAATGTAGAGTTTTTCCCTTCTAGAGTAAAACTATCCTCTTTTTGAAAATGGGGATTGAAGGCTATAAAACTTTGAATCTTCGCCACCTGGCAGAGTGCCTGAATTGTGTAGTGAGAGAACAGAGGGAAGAGAAGAGCTGGAAAGGAAGCTTGAGATGTGAGAAGTTTGACTGAACATGAGCCAGAAGAGCACAGCATCCCAAAAGCCCAGAGAAGAGAAGTGGTCAAGAATGAGAGAATGCTCTATTGTGTTAAAGGAAGACAGAGGTAGTACCATTGGATTTTGTAGTTGGTTGTTCAGTTTCTGAGCCACAAATATAATAGTCTGTCGTCAAAATAGTGTAAAAATTAACTTAAAATATGTATCAAGCATTGTCAATGCTTGAGCCACTTTGGTAAGTGCTAAGGGGGCCTACCAAGAAGTATAAGAATCATCTCAGCTCTGAAAAGGCTTGTAGGTCAGTAAGGGAGCAAACACTATTCAAAATGGTATCAAGTAGATTAACCAATAACAACAAAAGAGGATGGCAATATAAGCAATGACATCAGGCTCTATGTGATTGATGCCCAAAGGGTAAAAAAAGGGTGGGGTCACACTAGTCCCGCAAATACATTTCTGAAGAGCTCTGTCTTTCAGTAGGGTAAATGTGTGTCTTCATGGGTAAAATCAACTTCAGTCAATCAACAGATGAGCAGATTACTAAATAGATGAGTGTAAGAAAAATATTAATAAACAAATCGCATTAGCCATTGACATAATCCTACCTAATGCTGTTTGTATTTCAAAGAGAAACATTCAGATTCCTAATCTATGGGGGAATATTAACATAATGTGGCTTTGAAAATTTTAAAAGACCTCATAATTAATTTAATCACCATTTTGCATAGCATTCCCACTTGTAATCTGCATTTTTGCTTTAAAACTCTTACTATATAGCTGCCATTCTAATCTAATGAAATGCCTCTTACTTAGGAAGAGAGGAAATTTTCAAATGTTGAGGCTACATAGAAATGAAGAATGAAACATGTGTCTGTCGCTGCAATTTCACCATGGTAGACTAATTGCAGAGGCCTGTGGGTATGGATTGATGTTGCTGAGTAGTCAGCCTTTACTGCCATCACTTTCAGGGCAATTTGCATAGCATGGCTCATAGTGTTTTATGATTTTTCTTTTAAAAATAATCCTACTTGTTAGTCACTAAATCTGTTTAACTCTTCCACTGCTGACTAGCATCTGGGGCATGGCTGTAGAGTGAGTGCACATATCTCTCACTTGGCGAGGGCGGAGAAGGACTGGACGGCAGTTTGAAAAGACCCTGGTAGTGTAGTTCAGTCTTTTCATTCTCTGGGAAAATTATTGTCCTAGGTTGGATTCCTGAGGAAGAAGATCCTGAGGCAGAGATGAGTGTTCAGGAGATTTATTGGAGGAGTTCTCATGGGATAAACTCCTATAGAAAAGAAGGAAGCAGGATTAGGTGGAGGGAGAAGTTGGGCTACAGTTCAGTCTCAGTGGAGGCCTCAACCAAATCTCAGGGAAATTCTGAAGATGGGATGGTGCTTCAGGTTGACCCATGCTGTGGCCAGATGGATTAGCTTTTATACCCCACGAAGATGAGGTATCAGGTGAGGGATGTCCAGGAAGGGGGCATGACCTTGGGGGATGCAGTCAGCTGAGGCAATCCCTGAAGGTGGCTGAGAGCTGAGGATGATCTCCAAGAGGCACTTCCAGAATCTGGTGTAATGAATCCTTCATTCTGGAAGGTGTGTGAATTTCCTGTGTTGTGCATCACAGTGTCCACCACAATTATCACATTTCTCCTAACAACAGAGGTTCCATTGGACACCTCATAAGCAACGTGGTATAACCTGCTTGATTCTTCAAGAATCTCCTTCCTACTACCTCGCAATTTAATACACACTTAATCATCAAAATAAATTCCATAAGTATAAACAAGTTAAAGGGAATCTTTGGAAATTTTAGTCATTTGTCTCACAACTGAGAGAGAGAGAGGTCAGCTGATTATATTACTACAAACTCAAGGAGACAGAAAAGAGAGAATATATAAAAATATATTGATTTTTCTATTTCAACCAAACTTAAGTACTGAATATTAGTCTTTTTGTGATTATTTTGGATTGGAAGGTGATTTTAGAATGATTTGCTAATGGTTGGGTCTCCCTGGTTTTAATGTTTATTTTCTTGGACCTCACTAAAAGAAATTTTGTATAGTGTGAGATTTATTTCTCTCCAAAATTTTATGAGTTCTTGCTTCCTAAGTCAACAAAATTACTCTATAAGGAAACTTCTGCAGAAAATTATAAGGGAAGTGTTTAGAAATGTCTGTCACATGGGTCACAGAGGCACTGAATCTGTAGCCTGGTGTGGCACACAAGGCGAATTTGCTCTCCTTATGAAATCTTTGCAGTTGAGTCAAGGGGACAAGGAGGAAATGTCTAAAGCCAGCACAGTTGAAGCCTTAGAACATGACTCAGATTTAAACACAAACAAAGGGTAATCTGGCCTGGCACAATCTGGCCACTGCAGCAGTGTATCTGAAGGTTATGTTTTATGTTTATTAGCTCCATCCAGATGGCGTTTTATGTCCTTAATAACTTTGTCCCTGACTAAGCCATGAACCTACCATTTGACAAACACAGTAGGAAATGTCTATCAGCAGAAAAGTCATTTTATAATCAGAAACATCACTCGAACCATTAGGACCACATTTTGGAAGTGTTTGCTTCCTTTTGCATGTCAGTGCCCACAGTTATTTGTTGACAAATGCACACAGCTTTTCCAAACTGAACCTAATTTCATGGGTGTCTAGAATGCCTTTAAAAGAAATATTTATTTATGTCATTAATTTATACACATGATAACTTTCATTGTAGAAATTCAAACTTCTTTGATACACATGTTTTCATCTTTATATGTCCATGAAGATTAGGAAGTATTATTTATTAATATAATCGTATGACAGACAGAGAGCCTGAAGAAAAGAAGGCCCAAGGTCTGACAGTGGCTTTTCCTATCATTCTGGTTACTCCTGGCTCACAGTTCAAACTATATGTCTAGATCAGCCTACATACTTGTGTTTCTGCTGCTCTCTGGGAACTTCATATGCAGGCATTTTGTGATGGTCATTTATGCCTTTGGCTAACTCCCTCTTCCAAGTCCACCCTTTTTGCGGCCAGCTATTATGTTTTATTTATCTGTGTCTTCCAGCGTACCAGTTTTAGACACTCAATTTTTATTTGTGGATTTTATTGAATCAAGACACTGCTTTTCTGCTTAGACTGTGGTCTTTAATTCCGTCGTAAAAAGTGAAGGAATTACTTCTAACTTATTCTCCACCCCACCCCCCAAAATTATGCATTATTATTTTGTGGTTTTCTCAGTGGAAGCAAGGATTCTTTTGAGAAATTAGAAGGAAATGACCAGAAAAGTAAGAAAAATATGTTATTAATCTCTACACATTTTAAAATCATTTTAGCTTAAAAGCATTTAGTGTAATTAATGCCCATTTGGTTTTAACTGTCAATCCGATTTTTCGTTCCTTCCTTCCCTTCTTCCATTCTTTATTTCTTCCTTCCTTTCTCTCTCTCTCTCTTTCTGTTTTTTGGCTTCAACAAACATGTACTAAATTGTCTACTATGTACCAAGAGCCATGCTAGATCCTATAATAATTTAAGAAAATTGCCAACATTTAAGTTGTTCTTTATTTTATTTTATTTTTATTTTTTCACATTTTGGAACATACACTTTTTAAAAAAATATACATAGAATACATAATTAAGTTGTTCTTAAAACATTCATTTTTCCCAATAATATTTATTAAAAATAATAAACATTTATGGCATATTAGGTACTATAATATACCTTTTCCTGTGCTCTGCTTACTCCTTTGTCTCAAACATAGGAAACTACATTCCTATATTCTCATATTCCCTCAAAAGAATCTGAAGCCTAATTAAACACCAAGATCACAATTTCAGGGAAGCTATACTTAAAATTATATTGACATTTTTATTTGTACTGAGATAATAAAGCACTGTCTTTAAAATTACTCCATAGTTGTCTGTCTGTATTTTAGAAAACTTTGCCTAGATCATAAGACACAGAGTAAAGAACTGTCCTCACATTTGGCCAGTAAACATCAGCAGAAACACCCTTTTAAAGGACTGAGGTTCAACTCTAAGGGATAAGTTGAGTATAATAGAGTTAAAAACATGACATTGTAGCATGGAGCAAGTTTTTAAATCTCCTTCACTTGAGATTGTCAGGGAAGAAATAGGAATGTGTCTTTCTTGCAATGTTTGTATAATCTTGACTGGAAAAGATTATTGCCCATCATGCTCCTTTGTCATGTATGACATTACGATTGAATAATATTTGAGAACTTGTGGATAGCTGCTGTTTAACAAAAGTTAGAATTTCAACAACTTGAAAATCTTTGGTGGAGAGTGATATAAAATAAATGCTAATTGTTTTCCTTCCTTTCAGTTAACAACATAGTTTTCTTCACATGGTAGTGGAATTCAAAGAATATTTTGATCTGTTTATTGAAAACCAGGAGGCTGCATGGTAGAAGACACCTTTAAGTTCACATTCAGCTCTGGCCGTAGGCAAGCGGATAACCTCTCTGAACCTCAGCCTCCGCATGGGTGACATGAGAATAATAATATCTATATGTCATATGGTTGTGGAGAGCATTGAAGGAGTTAATAGCCTTTCGTTGCCTGCTCAGATGTATGTAACAGAGTGAGAACGTTACAAATGCTAGTGTTTTCCTCTTTCTTTGAAAATAAAGTATTCTTCATATGATAAAATCCCTGTTCATACTGGAGGGATGAGAAAGGCTAAGATGTACCAGGTTATATCAACTAAAAAAAAACATGTGGAAAAATGATGTACAGAAAACATCGTGAGCTACAAGAAGGAAGGCGCAAATGAATCGCTGAACCACATTTATAAATAAATGATATGAATAACAATAAGGAACATCAAGAAAGCTGTAATAGCTCCAAGCTTACAGGAACCACAGGGGTTATGTGGGCTATTTAAAAAATATTGCCCCTGTGTCATGTTCCAGTTTTTAGCCAAATAGCTTGGCAAATGTGCTGTAGATGTAGCATTAGTAAAATAAGCAAACAGAGTGATGGGATGTGAGTTGAACTAGCTGCAGAAGATGCTTATGTTAGCTTGGATACTAGAAACCCCAAGTGTAGGGAAGAAATGAAGGGCAGGCAAAGTTCCTCTGCTGGATCTGGAGTTTCTTCTGCCTGAAGAAACTGGAAATGTTTGGCCCCTCTTAGTTCCTTCTCCCCCATCCACACTGTAAGTAGAAATGAAATGATAACTTGCCTATCATCCTGCTTCTTACACCTAAGTGTTGAAACCGTGCTCTTCATTAGACTCAGCTGAGACATTTGCTTCTTTGTTTTCTGAGTGACATTTTGGCAGACAGATGCAGTTCTTAAAAAAGACTATCTTCATAAATAAAAACAAAAAGAAAAGGACTCATTGTATTGCTCCAAAGAAACTGCTCTGAGTCCCAAATAAAGAAAGAGGAACATGGATTGAAAAAAATGTGGTAATATAATAACAAATTTGAAATCTAAATACCTAATATTGGGCAATATGTATTACACAGCATAATTATAAAAAAAAAAAAGTGGTAGCAAAATAACCAAAGTATTTCAAATATTTTTGAGGCAGTGGGGCAGAAAGGTTTCTCCTTCCCATCAAAATGGACCAAAGTTCAAAAGAGATGTTGATATCTGGTCTGTGCCCTGCAAAATACATGCTGCCCCCTTAATCCTTTTAAGATAGAGCTTTGATGAACATTGAAAATACCCTTGTTAAATGGGATATAGAGAAGTAGCCCTTTGCTTCTTACCTCTAAGTGCCTTTTGTTGGGAAGGGGTGGGGAGGTTAGGAAAAGGCAAGCTTAAGATTTAAGCCCCTGATAAAGTCCATTCAGTTTTCATTGGTGATTTTAAATGCAGAATAATCTGAAGTGTCATTGCGTTGTTATTAAGAAATGCTGTGTTGGCTACTTTCTTTTGATTTTCTTGTAATACAGCTACTAGGAACGAATTCTCTTTAGGTTTCCCCTCTACAACCACTCCTAGTTCCCAGCAATTTTTGTTTTCAGATAAAATGAAGACCAATGTGTTGTTGTTTTTTCCTACACAATTTCAGTGCATTATACTTTTGAAAATAATTGATCAGATCTCTGTAATTGTGTGTTCTTATGCTAAAACAGGATAGTTATTGCTTAGCATGCTCAGTGAATTCTAGCTTATTTGGTATTTATTTTAAATCCAAAGATCATGAAGAAAAACCTGGGTAAAGCATTGCCAAGTAAACTAAACTTAGTGTGTCTGGTATCTGACTAAATATATGTTGTTGTTTTTTTAAAGTAATAAGAGCGAACTACTACTGAAACTGCAGTCATCTTTCACAATAAATACTGTTTTTCTTGAAGGCTGCTATATGATAAAGTTATAACAAAATGCTTGGAGATGTTCTACTTGTAATTAACACTAATATATGGGAAAAGAAGTGAAATGATAACTTGCCTATCATCCTGCTTCTTACACCTAAGTGTTAAAACCGTGGTATTCATTAAACTCTTAAGATACTCTTAAGTTATCTTGTAAATACTCCTTTTGTTCACACTAAAATGTTATTCTATATGGGATACTCAATAAACTGTTGATAAAAACAGCCCACTGTATATGAGATGCATACACTTCAAGGCTTTCAAGTTTAATAGCTAAATAGAAACTTAACTTTTACTAGTATATTGAGCCCTCTCCGACTCCTTACGTGCTCTTGATTTTAAGGAAGAACCTGTGAACACAAATCAATAGCTTCAAGAGTAAGATATAATGTTATTATTTTACAATTGTATAAATATATTATTTACTGATATAACTGCATTATAAAATGCAGCATGTATAATATAAATATATGAAATGCATCTTATATAATTATAATAAATATGTGAATAATATAAAATGTGTGCTATATCATATTTAATTTTATAATCATATACTTAATAGCATATAGTTACATTATTGGAAGTGTCTGACAATGTCTTAACAATACTAAACCATGACAAAAGCCTATAATAATAGCATTTATGTCTGAAGTTATCATGTGTTGCTTAATTTTCAAGTGGAAAATACTGTTTAAATGGCACCGTCATTACAGGATAAAGAAATGCACACCAACTGATTTTAGGAGCCCTTAGCATTTTTGAGTGCTTGGGGATCTTGGCTTCATGCTAAATGTCTCTTACAGCAAAAAGGCAAATGATCTTGAATGATATTTACTCTTTAGTTTTATGCAAAATGTCAATGACCTAAAATCATTGAACTGCTTAGGATCATTTCTTTTCCAGCTTTTGCTATGGGTTAGGAATGTATGAAAACTATAACCAGGTTATCTCTCAATAAATGATTCCCTTTCAGAAATAATAGTAAACATGACAAGAAATACTGGTATTTGAAGTATCTGCCATCTAATTTGAAAACTTCACGTTACCCTGTTTTGATATTTTTGTTTCCTTGGAATGCAAAGTGCGTTTGTGTCTGACCCATACCAGGATGTATCATTTCACAGGCCAGAAGAGAAGTAGATATGAATGGGCTAAACAGTTTCACTTCACCCAACCCTTCTTGCTCTAAACCATAGGATAGCTGACATGAGTCGAAAAATTTACACCTTTATGTAGTGGACCCAGTATACTGTACTCAAAAGATGGTTTGTGAAGTAAAGTCATCAGAAAGTTCATGTGTATCTCAGGCCTACAGAGCTTGAGATATGGCTTGTCACAGGAGTTTCTTTTAGCTTATGTGATTGCTCGCTCCACATGCTGCCATTTACAGTACACGGTATACAGTAAATCTATTTTTTGTCAGGATGGGCTGGGTTTTCACAGCTCTGCATATGACATCCAGTAACTCTTCTTGGCTCTTAATGCTTAACAGGGAGTAGTCTTGATTTTTGGCTGATTGCCTCCAATATGTTCAATTTTGGATGATTTTTTGTGTAGGTTTGTGAAATTATGCCCTAGAAATGTGAAAAATGTATAGGTTTCCTTAAAAGACTTGCAAAAATCAATCTGCTTCCATGGACATCATTTTGAAATTATAATATTATCCCAAGCATTTGTGATTTTAATTCAGTGGACACTGAAGAACATTCAGAATGCAAATAAGAGAAGGGGGTTGAAAGGAAACACTAGTGGCTTCCTCCAGTGAGTGGAGTTAGGGGTAGAGGTGGATAGAGGCTTCCTTTTCATTATGTAGTTTATCCATTTGCACTGCTTCATTTTATTTTTTCAATGTGACACACGTCTTACTTTTACAATTCAAAAATTCAACTGAAAGAAAGCAATTATTTCCAATGCTATTGTCATTTTTAAATTACCTTTTGTCTGTTACTCACCTTTTCATAAACACAAACTCTAGTCACTACAGTGTGTCTCTTCTTGAGTCTTAATTTGCCCATCTCATTTCTCACCTTTTTGCTATTTCCTATGGACGCTATGTTTTTAATTCCCACCTTCCACCCCTATGGTCCCTACAACTGTAGGACTACCTTTTTTAATGGAAATTATGTGCCATATTGGGTTATTTAAATTGCCCAGGATAATGTTCCAGATGCTTTTTAGAACTTAGGTCAATTGATTCTGACACAACAGTAGCCAGACTAACTGAATCAGGACTAAAATAAAATAACTCATAGTTTAGTCAAAAATAAAATATGAGTGGGCATGCCAAGTGATTTATAGCAAGTGTGATATTTTAAATTAAAATATATATATATTTGAAATTATATCATATAAAAACTCCCTGAAAGAAACCAGAAAATAGGCATGTGGGAAATTCAGTATTTGGTACTTGATCTCTTTTCTACTCCATTTTTTTGCATCTCATCTGTACTTGAATATTTGTGAAGAAATTGTCCATACAAATTTGGTTTCTCTGTTCTTTTTCCCGAGGCAGAGGCGGTTAACAGAAGATAAAAGGTATAGATCCAAGTAATGAAAAGATGACACTGGTAAGGTAGAAAATGTCAGAGGTTAATGTAAATTGTATAATCCAATGTGACTTTTAATGAGTCTAAAGAAAATGACATTTAAATATTTAAAATATAGATGGTAAATCATTTTGTAATTCCTGGGGAGTTATATGCCTCACCAGTTGACAAGGGGAAGTGAAATGGAGGCCAATTGGAAGGGGAGCTGGCAGGGAACCTTGAGCCCGTTCCAAGCCTGTCCTTAACTTCCTTAGGACAACCCCAAATCTCTTATCTGAATGATTAAGGGGTTGCACTAAATCATCTCTAATGTTTTTTCCAGCCCTAAATTCCATGAGAAGATCAGAGTTCCATATCTGCGGGCTCACTGGACTTAGTGCTGCTACAATGGTGCTCAATAAATGCACGTTAGAAAATTAAATAAGGCACAAGGTAACAAATGAGAAGGTCCTTCCACCATGAGCTTTCAACTTAAAATAATAGAGCCAGGTTATGAAATTCCACTAAGCAGATTAGACAAAAATCCCACCATACCAAACTATCAGGCACAAGTACATCGTCAGCCTCTCCACAACCCTTTGCGGTGATTCATCAAGGGTTTTACCCTCAACAGAAATCTATGGAGCGTGCTACAGGCAGAAGGACTAGCTGAACAGGAGAGTTCATTAAAACCTGTGAAACTCATGAAACTCTTTAGACCAAACACATTTTCCAAACGCCCAGTCATTGAAAAGTAGCAACTGTGGCTGTGGAGTGTTATAAATGTAGTCATTCAATTAGCAGAGCTCTCTTAGTCCACAATAATTGAGAATGAGACTAGCCCAAAAGCTCCTTCTTGGATCATCTGAATAATTAATCTAGACTTCTAATTTGCAAAACTTTTCTCATAATCATAGCAATAAACATTTTATCAGCGGTTACTATATATTTGCCAGCCACCATGCTATGTGTTCTTAACACATTTTTACCTAGGTAGTATGCAATGTGATTTAGGTTCCTTTTAAAGATAAGGGAACTCAGAGGCTTCACGTTCATTCATTTAACAGATCTTTATTGAGTAACTACTATGTTACAAGACTTATGCCAGACACTGAATTCAGGATGATTGTAACAGTTTGAGTTTTATGTAATTATGAATTCCAAAAATATAAATTGGATTATGCTTGTAAACTCATATGTTCATCTGGGCATGATTGGTTTATGATAAGGGCATTAACTGGGCCAGGTCAGGAGGGCATTGGGCTTTGCCCCTCGGTGGGTATGGTCTCAAGTATAAAGGCCAGGCAGCAGATTTGAGTTGCAGAGAATTGGAGAGAAGCAGATTTGAGAAGCAGTTCTGATGTTGGAGTGAGCTGATCACCGGATAGTCTACAGCTGGCCTTGTGGAGAGACACAACGCAGAGAGCCTCATGGTCTACAGCTGAACTTGTGGAAGAAACAGAAGCTAAGCCCGGAGAGAAACGCAGCCCCGGCAGGAGAGGAACCCAAAGGCCTGAGCCCTTGCAGACGTCGGTAGCTGTCTTGTTCTAATACGTGGACTTTGGTATGAGAAGAAACTCAAGCTTTGTGGCCTGGTAACTGTAAGCGTCTACCCCAAATAAATACCCTTTATAAAGACCGACCGATTTTGGTATATTTTCAAAAGGCACGCCTGTGGCTGACCAAAACAATGATGAATTAAATACAGGCTGAGGGGGGCAGGTTTTGGTTGGACCAGCCCTGCTCAGTCCCTCCTGGATCAAGTCATGAGGTAGATAAATCAGTGCCCAGGCACATAGACCAGCCAGGGTTGGGGCAGTGCGGTGCACCCCAGCTTGCAATAAGGCTGGTGGTTGTTACTGGCCTGTGAATAATGTAACATAACTTGAAATTATACCTGAAATCTAAAGGCAGATCTTGCAAACCTATGAGGTCATTTTGACAGTGATTCATGGTGACATGACAGGCAGTACAGGAGTGCTGAGTAATGCCTTCCCACATGCGGCACCATCGTCACGTCACCTTAATTGTTGCAATTGAGACCAGGGTGGGTCTCACAAAGGAGCCAAGAGAGAGCCGAGAACTACACTCATCAAACGTCCCCCACTGGATGTTATCTCCTGCCCTTGTTTCTTTCCAGCTTGTTGCAGCAACGTGCAATTTGCACCAAATCTATGTGTATGAGTGTTTGTCCTCATCAATTCTCAAATTCAGTCTCCTGGAGAACTAACTCATTCACTGACCTCATGGAGCTTACAGTCTTATGGGGGAAATAGTTTTTAAAAAAGTAAACAAAATAAAAATTCTAGGAAAAATAAAATACAGTGATAGAAAGGAGAGGAAGGGAATTGATTGCAAATGGGCACAAGGACACTGTTTTGGGATGAATGAAATATTCTATATCCTGATTTTGGTTGTGATCACAAGACTGATTCCATTTGTCAGAATGAAAAATAATGTGCACTTAAAATGGTTGAATTTTATCATATATAAATTATAATCAGTAAAACTGGAAACAAGTTGCCATAAACATTGTAATTTTAATATCATTTCTAATAAAAAGAAAGCATATTTAAGACATTTCTATTTTATTGACAATTATATATGCACATATGCATATAATTCTAAACAAATATGTAATTTTAAGCAAATATTTTAACAAAATATATATGTAACTGTGTACATTTTAAAGCATTTCTAATTTGTCAAAATATATACATGTATATTACATATATATATATCACACTTTTAAAAAGTGAAATGTTAAACTAGAATTTTGGAAATCTTGCAAAAATGCCCTCCCTCACATTTAATGCAAGGTCTAAATCTATTAGGTATTATTCTTGAAATTAATCAAAAGTTACTTGCACTTTTGTGCTGAGTGCTTACAGTGACTTAAAAAAGGTTTACCAGACAGACTTCTACAACTGATGAGGGTCACCTCTCCCAGTGTATTGCTTATTAAAATATTTACATTTGGTAAATAAAATGTAAACAAATGAGACCATAATTATAAATTTTGATAAATGCTTTGAAAGGGAAAGAGAAGGATGCAATGAGAGAGTAAGGCAAAAGAATTCAATGATTTATAATAAAAAATGCAAGTGTTACGTCATTATTAATGTCTACTTAGTAAACAGTAGGTCTGAAAAGAAAAAAAAGAGCAGTGATTTAGAAGTAATCAAATTAGTTTTCCTGAGGGAACTTCAGAAGATCTGGATGTTTCTAAACATGCCTATAGTTGATTTCCCATAACGATGCTGCATAGGATTTTTTTTCTGGATAAGCTTCCTTTTTATAAAAACCCTTTTACTGGGTACTTCCAGACCACCAACAAACGAGGAATAATATTAATATACTGTGAACATTTCCCACTGGTATCTTTGTTTCTCTTCATAAAAGCAATCATGTCAGGTATTAAATTTACTTTGAAAGAGTCTCCATGTTTAACATAATGTGCTAATAACTACCACACACTTGCCTGAAAAATGATAATGATATGAAGACTCTGGCTTCATTAGATTGTGTCTATTACTTTGGAGGAGCACAAGTGCCAATGTCTCATAAAAGGGTTACGTCCTGTGAAACAGAACAAGGTGATACTGTGATTTTTCCATAGAGAAACATTATAGGGTAAAAACATTGACATGTTCAGTTAAAAATAATCCTTCAAAAGGCCAAAGTTAACAGTTAAAACCATTTTTTATCTAGAAATTGGCAAAAGATGTATCTAAAATGTTTATATTTTTGCCACTCCATAAATCAAAATTAGTTTTCCATTAAAAAAATTGGATCAGAAATGATGATCGTCTTGCCAATTTTTAGCTAAATGCAAATTGAAACATCTGAGATTTTAAACTGAAAACTGAAGTTTATAGATATATAGTAAAACTACTGCCTGCAAGTGTTACATTGTGGGATCCGAATAGCATATGAGGTTATGAGTTACCAGTAATTTCATATACATAAAGCCTTTAATTTCCTTTTATTAACTCTAAAAGCACAAAACTAAAGCACAGCTTGTTATTAATGTGTCTGCCTTATTATGTTATTTCTACCATTTAATGATGGAAAGATAGTATCACTTCTACTCATTCGTCAAGTTTCAGCTCCAATACTTTCATGATTCCCACAACATAGCCAGGTCCCAATTGTCTGCCATTCTAATACCACGTAGCTCTGCTTTGTAGAATTTGAATATTTTGTGTGCACTTGTTTTACCATTTGAATAATACCTGTCATCATCAATTGTGTAAGCTACACAAGAGAAGAGGCCAAGTCTGGTTTTATTCACCGTTCTGTCCCTAGGACCCAGTATAATGTCCAAAGCCCAGTTGATGCTTAACCAACATTTATTAAATGAGTTAAATATGCTTGCATAGAATAATTTCCATGATTTTCCAGAATGCGACCATTGATTTATTAACTACTCTATAAACATTAGGTTTTCCTTTCTGTGTTTTCCAACTTTGCCTTGAATGTCCCAAAGCAGCAGTTTGCACCATGTGACCTGAGGCTACTGTTTTGTTTCTTCCTCCTCCTCTGCTTTCCATCCTCTTTCCCAGCCCAGGAATATTACCACAGGAAAGGAATGGCTGAGGGGATTGACACTGCCTCCTCTACTACATTGCACACCATTTTTACCACCTGGACTCCCTTCTACCTCCAATAAAGGTGTAAAAACTTCTGGAAGAGGAAACAGCTCTTCCTCCCCAAAACAGTTTTGAAGTTTGGGGATCCTGATGAAATGTTATCAGGAAAACATTATATAAATATGGTTTTGTTTCTCAA